>NQII01000146.1:409661-453342 GCA_002778355.1 Clitarchus hookeri
CCAGACATGTCACGCAGCAGCGAGGAATGTCAACTGTCCTGAAACTACTTACAAGCCGACTGCTTCCTTCTGACCTCAATACTTCTTTAAAATCAGACCGACACACGAGGCAAAGACTGTTCACGATAACGTGAGCACTTCTGAAAGCATGCTTATATTTCAACGGGCGCACTAAGTGGCATGCGCCCTGAAACTTTGGTAACGATGGAGAGAAAGTAGTTCCATGTTTTAACGTTGAATTTAAAGTATCGGATAAGCATTTGTGAAAACTGAAATGATTTATTTTGCTTTCTGTTCTTTTATAGTGCGTCTAAGTGTAAGAATTAGGGGATTTGTAAAATATTTACTTTTCTAATAATTTCACAGTTTCACTTGGCCGACGCATGAATGAAGTGATCACTCCCGTGCCAATATAATTTTACATATTGTGGAAGAATACACGATGTTCATACAAGTAGATCTTAAGCAGGACTTTCAAAAGTGCTCAATTTACCGTGAACAGCCAATACCAGCACGCAAGCTGTTCTGTAACGTTTGCAGGGTCATCCATTCAGACACTGTAATTTCGTGACCAACATGATTGAAATAAATGTGAACTCGTTCCATCGAGAAGGTATATGACTACGGTGCAGCCATGTGCGAATCTCCGGTGGCAATTTTGGGTATGGGCAAACATTTCAGGACAGTATATCTCGAGACTCCGATGTGCTATCGCACTGATTGTGGCGACAAACGAAGTATTTTTTTTATCTGTCGATTTAAGCCATGAAAATTAAGTATCCATTTAGTTTATTTTATTTCATTTCCAAATGCCAAAGACATATTCACGTAAAACCCACGGCCGTGCCCGCGACGCAGTCACACCCCGATTTTTTTCATAGACATTAAAAAATAAGGTAGGATACTTTACCAACGCAACTTCTCAAATTACGTGAACGTTCTTAGTGTTACTGTCAACGAGTACTTGAACAATAATAATATTCTTTCTTTTATGCGAAGAAAGTAATCGGAGACTACTGGGTAAGGAATTGAAAACGTTCAGCGTTAAAGCGNTATATATATATATATATATATATATATATATATATATATTAGTCTCACTAAATATCAAAGGCAGAGAGAATGTATAAAAACGAATCGCATTCTTAAGTTCAACCCCGTGTGTGTGTATATATATATAATATATATGTATGTATATATACACACACTCTCTCACACGGGGTTGAACTTAAGAATGCGATTCTTTTTTATACATTCTCTCTGCCTTTGATTGTTAGTGAGACTAAAATCAGACGTCAGTGTGTATGAGGGAGCCGCCTTATCGTTTCTTACCCCATCCCCCGCCACTCGCACCATATACCATAGTTAGAGGCTCCTGTACATGGCATGCTGTCGTACTTGCTGGCTGACCTTGTCCGAGTGCCGTAAATTGCTCGCGTCTACCTCAAGAACCATAAGGAGTATGGACTGGCGCCGCCAAATACCTCACGATGCTTTGAAGGTTGCTTCCTTCTCCCCAATCCGTTTCTACTCATTCCTTAGCGCCGGCCAATTACCATCCCGCGCAGTCAGATTCTGGCGCCTGATGTGTGAAGTATGCGGTTTGAAACTATTTGCTACGTGTAACATGTTAGTTGTGCTCCATTTTAGCTTCCCCAGCTGGAAGAGCCGTCTGTGAGAGATCACTTCTGCCGTGCTTCCGATATCATTTACAAAGAAACAAAATGTTGTCCTATAACTTTTAACAGTCATTATTGGGTAACCTCTCTATGATTCTTTATGTATAAACAAGTGGCAATAAATAGAAATATTTTATTTATTTATTATTGTGACTAATTAAATGTATATTTTTTACTACACCTGAAAAAATTCAAATGCAGAATTTTACTGATATACGTTTAGCTCGTTTTCTAGTGGACCTCATACATTTATTGATATACATGACTAAATATTGTATATTCTAATTCGCATTGTCTGACGCTGCTCTGTATGAATTTTTGTTTAAATAAGTCGCTATGACACTGACACTGAAGAGCCAAAAAAATTGGTATAGGCGTGCGTATGCAAATAACAGAGGTATGGAACCAATCAGAGTAATGCGATGCGGTCGGCAGCTAGATCGGTTACTGCTGCTACAATGGCAGGTTATCAAGATTTAAGTGAGTTTGAACGTGGTGATATAGTCGGCGCACGAGAGATGGGACATAGCATCTCCGAGGTAGCGATAGCATTTGGATGTTCACGTACGACCATTTCACGAGTGTACCGTGAATATCGGGAATCCGGTAAAACATCACATCTTCGACATCGCTGCGGCCGGAAGAAGATCGTGAACGAACGGGACAAACGACGACTGACGAGAATCATTAAACGTGACAGACGTGCAACCCTTTCTCAAATTGGCGCAGATTGGATTTGTGGACTGCCCTGCGGGAATCATGGTGTGAAATGCCTCCAGCATACCTTCAGACNGGGGGGGGGGGCATACGCGATATTAGGCAGGTGTACCAGTTTTTTTGGCTCTTCAGTGTAGAATGATATGTTGTCTGCGTGGACTGTCATGGTCACGCGCTTGTTTTACTGTAAATTCTGGTACGATAGTTGGTGTAAGGAGTTAACGCGATGTTTGACGCGCGTGCGAATATTGTTCGTTCACAAAAAGCATTAAATTAATGCTTTGTAGTCAGGCGTAGTTTGGAGTTCACTGCCATACCATCCCACTTCTGTACGTTTATCTAGTATTTTCTCTTGATATTTTTTTTTTTAAACAAGTTATACGCCTCTTGTGTATCGTGTAATATTTTTTTTTTTTCACTCGCCGATGTCTCCGTTTTGCGAGGTTGGTAAATATTTATGGGACTTACACACTTAACTAAAATTACACCTGGAAACGGCACACGCGCATCTAGACCACAATACTAGATTTGAACCCAGGACCAGTCACATATCAGTTGGAATCCCGACCGACTTCGCCACTTACGTGGGTAATTTTACTTTATGTTTAGACAGAGCATCAAGTGCAAATGAAGATATTTTCAGGTGTTTTTTTTTTCACGTGCATTCCATGCATAGACTAAAGATGAGGTAGACTTATTATTCGTCTTCTCTGCTTGTACCCAACATTGACCTATCCCAAAGGAACACAACTGCCAATGTCACATTATCATCAATGATGAATGTGTTTGTTAATTTTTTGATTTTTAAATTCCAAGCACTTTTATATTAATAAAATACTTTTACCAATTTGAATTTAACAAAGACTGCATTACAAATTGATTATATGAAGTATAAAAAGATCTCAAAACACTTGTTTGCTAAACAGTGTTCTAACCTCAAAGCCAATCCACGCCATTTTTGATAGTCGTGTTGGCAGAAAAACAGTACAGTGGTGGGACACGGAGACTGGTTATGCGCAGCCAGCGATATCGGTGTACCTTATCTTTAGTCTACGATTCCATGATCCTGTGTCTTGCAAGGAGAAAACACGTATCCCCATTTTAATGTACCAGGATGACGCATAATTTTTTGATCAGTATGTCTTCGTTGCGGGGGGTGGTGGGCTGGCCCATGCCCGAGGCACAGTCCGGGATGGGATACCGTATGGTCTCCTACTGACCTAGATCCCCCAGGGAGAAAATGCTTCTCTGACTAACTTATGGAACGCTGTGTATATGTTAATATTTTCCTTCCTTCGGACCACAAATACTTTTCCTCCTTCCCCTCTAAATTACTTACGTTTGTTCCTGCCATTGGATTTCAAGGTCCCCGCATCTTTTCTAATGTAGTCGTTTCTTTTCCCACACCTTGCCTTTCCGATGGGGACACGCGTTCCCAAAGTGCTGTTGGTTGTTCTTAATATCAAGGCCTCTTTTCGTGTCCAGTTCAGTTGGAGATGAGAAGCGAGAGACCGTGTTGGTGATTTAGTGGATCATTCCTCGGAGACATTTGACATTAAATTTACTTCAGAGAAACCATAGGCTGTCTCTTATCAACGTANAGAGACCGTGTTGGTGATTTAGTGGATCATTCCTCGGAGACATTTGACATTAAATTTACTTCAGAGAAACCATAGGTTGTCTCTTATCAACGTAAAAAAAAGCATTAGTGTATGGTAAGCTACTGGAATAACAGGTTCACCAGGTGGCTTAAAGCTCGCCTGATGAGATGATGGTTGCGTGGTTTGACGCGTCACGGGTGCGGACTCGCAGCTGGGATGATGCTGCTTAACTCACCTGTTATTATTTTGTTTTCATTGTCTTGCCGTCTTGAACTTGAGGTCCTTGGCTGACGTGATCTTTGGACCATCTTCGGAAAACTGTTGGAACATATGATGTGTACCGTCGTTTACTGTGAGTGGAAAATGCCTAGGATAAGCCATTACGTAAGCTAATTCCTTTATCATTCCACAGGAACTGGGAAGGGAAAAGAAGTTTATCTCATGAAACTATATCAAAATTTTTGGAGAAAAATGAGGTGCGTGAGTAATGTATGAAGGGATCGATGAGGGTAGGCAGACGACAGTTGCATGGCAGCAGTTAAGCTTTAAGTCCAAAATGTGTGTTTTTAGTTAATTATAAATCGAAGAGAGTCAGTTTAAATGATGTTGTCGTGTAAGCAGAATGACAAGCCTCTGCTGTTTCCTGCACTCGTGCATAAATTGTAGTTAGCTGTCTGGCGCTTGTAACTTAAACATTTCGCGATATAACCTTACATCAGGCTAAGACTTCGCAGCTTGAACACACTTCAACAGCAATCTTCTCTTCACGTCATTATCTCATGATCTGCTCGCCCTCGCGGAATTCATGCACACGATAGTTATATCATCAGTCTTAAACCAAGAGTTCTGAGTGCGCATGGCATGGCTGTAGCCTCGACAACATAGGTGAAACGATCATACAATATAATATCGTCTAGACTGGTCAACACCTCTTAGATCCAAGCTCTTGCAGTGACGTCATCACCGTATCTACGCACCTACGTAAGTACCGAGGATGCGGTAGGCTATCCTCGTCACCGGAGCCAAAGCACTCGTCTCTCCTTAATGATCCTCCCAGAAGTCTCCTTCAGAGTTCCTTCAGCGTTTCGACCCGGGTCCACGTAAACAAAACATTTCGTCCTCTCTTCCCTCGTCTAAGTTCATTCCCGTGTTGGAAGTAATTCGAACGCCGCACGTAGACGTCAACGCGGGTCAGGTGACCCTCCTTGACCTCCCCTCTGCCGGTGGGAGAGTTTGACAGGGAGAAGGTAAGGTGGGGAAGGAGTTGAAGCTGGACCACGTTCCTTATCTCGGAGTATTACCCAACGAGCCGACACTGCGTGGAGGAGGCAGGCGGCCCAATAAAATCCGTAACGTATGTGGATGAGCTTTCCTGGTCTTCTAATGACCGCCTTCCCTTATCATTCTGGAAGATAACACGGAAACCAATTTATTCTTACTGTGTGAGAGACGCGTGCGTCGAGGCGACTCGCGTGCTAGAATGTCTCCGAATAATTCATAAGGAAAATCCTCGCGCCCCCGAGAAAAAACCTGCTCCGCCTCGGAGACTCCGGCGTCGTGGGCGCTACGGGCGTATGTTTACTTGGCTGGTNCCCCCGAGAAAAAACCTGCTCCGCCTCGGAGACTCCGGCGTCGTGGGCGCTACGGGCGTATGTTTACTTGGCTGGTTTTGTCCTTATAGCCGTGCTTGGTAAAACTGTGTACTTTTCGTCCATAACCTCTCAAACAACTCTTATGCAGCCGTTATTTATAATTTTCAAAGGGTAACCGAACGCACATGAAATCCACACTTATTTTCTGCTTTCCGACGATGTATACCCGTCAACCAGTTGTAAAATTTGCTATTCCAGTACGCTTACCCATGTGTCAAACAAGCGGCGTTGTGAAACTGTTGGAAATGTGATTGAAGTNAAATTTGCTATTCCAGTACGCTTACCCATGTGTCAAACAAGCGGCGTTGTGAAACTGTTGGAAATGTGATTGAAGTGGTGATTTCATAAACGGGATTTTTCATATTTTGGCGGTAGGCCTGTATGAGTTATTGAAATAGAAGTATTCAGTTCAGTGTTCCGTTTCTATTGATGCTGAGATGAGGGTTGTTTCATAGTTTTTCCGTTGTCAGAAATGAAGGAACGTGACTTTACTGACCTAAGTCTCATANAAATTTGCTATTCCAGTATGCTTACCCATGTGTCAAACAAGCGGCGTTGTGAAACTGTTGGAAATGTGATTGAAGCGGTGATTTCATAAACGGGATTTTTCATATTTTGGCGGTAGGCCTGTATGAGTTATTGAAATAGAAGTGTTCAGTTCAGTGTTCCGTTTCTATTGATACTGAGATGAGGGTTGTTTCATAGTTTTTCCGTTGTCAGAAATGAAGGAACGTGACTTTACTGACCTAAGTCTCATANCTGAGATGAGGGTTGTTTCATAGTTTTTCCGTTGTCAGAAATGAAGGAACGTGACTTTACTGACCTAAGTCTCATAACTGTACGTAACTTGAGACACGCAAAGAAAACTCCAAGGAGACGCACAAAGTTGTTTAGTCTAATAGCTGAGAAAAATGAATTTTTATTAGTAAATTGTTTAGGTCAAGCATTTTGTTGTTAAAATGCAACAATTCACTGTTATAAAAATACAACTTTGCTTACCTACCTGAACCAATCAAAGAGTCAAAAAATGATTGTTGTGTGAAAAATGTATATGGTTACTCTGATATTTGTCTTCCAGTGCAACTATGAGCATGGCTGTCTTTAGAATAAACAAAGATTTTCTTACGTTAACGAATATACTCAAGTGTAACTTTATAAGTCAAAAAGTTATTTTTATGTAAAAATTTACATTTATATGTTAAAATAGTGACAAAATTTTTTTGTCCAAAATTACAATGTTACAAACTTAAAACAGTAACACGTAAAATTTGAAATCAAAAAGTATTTTTATATAAAAATTTACATTAATGCGTTAAAATAGTGACAAAGTAATATTTTTGTCGTAAATAACAATATTACAAACTTAAACAGCGAGTTCTACTTTATTTTTCTGTAATGAATATTGTTTTAGTCAAAAAGGGAACATTTGAATAATCTAATGTGTTATTTTACAATTATTTACATGTATGAAATTTCTAATTATATTTTAGTAAAAGATTACATAATTCCTTCTTCTATTTCACCACTAAACGTATAACCGAGAACATCCAATTTCAAGACAAAATGTATTTATCCAGTGTTATAAAGTAGTGACTAATGATTGATGATTATGACTAATGTTTCCATAGAAAAAAGCTACAGGTTTTCGAAAATTCAGCGTAAATGGCAAACTATGTGAAAACAGTCATAGCTCTAATTAAAAAAAAAAAAANCTACAGGTTTTCGAAAATTCAGCGTAAATGGCAAACTATGTGAAAACAGTCATAGCTCTAATTAAAAAAAAAAAAACACTAATCAGTGCCAAAAAACTGTTGCACGCTCGGGCGACGGTGACAGTAAAAGAAGTAGCAAATGTGTGGTATGTGGACAGCAATGATTGGATGGTGGGCTTCTTAAGAGCAAGTGTAAAAATTGTGACTTGTCTCCCTTAATTTTCTACTGTGACACCAATTACTCATAGTCAGTATCGAGTGAAGTCAGCTTTTTGAAAATAAGTATGATTAGGCTCTGTATCAGACATCTCTCGCTCGTTTAAGCAAAACCAGCTTAATTTTTCTAACTAGTATGTGTAAAAATGTGTCAATAAAACGCCACCAAAACTAACGTGAATTTCTGTGACTTGTTTTGGTGTGTGCACTAATTTCGACAGAAGGTATTCATCGGTTGACTTTCAGGCGAAAAAAAAAGTTAACATTTATTGATACAGGATATGTTCAACTAGCGCCTGTCACTTTCATTTTAATCTTTTGAGAAGTGAGCCTATTCCGGGTGTCAAACAGCTGACCTGTTTAGTTGGCATACTTACAGGACAAATTTGAAGTTCTTGGCGTCAAGGTATTGCAGTTTTTCCCCAGTACGACATTTGGCGGTTATTTTTCGTATACCTAGACTCCGCAGTTTGCAGATAAAAAGATTTTTCGACTGAAATGAGATCAGTAAAACGTCACTATATTTTTTGATGAAATTTTTGGCAGTTAAATTACAGCACTAAAAATAAATAGGCACATTCAACATAGGCGTGCTTGCAACGTAACCTAGCTAGGTGTCGGGTTAAATTTCCCGTACAGACCCAACCATTTCTCTTTACCATCGCGGAAAGAAAAAAAACGAACGAGTGGGGGCTAATTATATGGTACATACACCCGTTAACTGAGTGTAACTCTCCGAGAAGGCATTTTCGGGCTCGTTGGTGGAACAAACACTCCTCGGCTAAAAAACCATTGATCATGCTTGACACAGTTTTAAGTAGTCTGCGAGCTTCTCCCGTGATAGACGTCAAGGTCATCAGTGTCTGGTAGCCCGGAAAAAGAGGGGAGAGGGAGCAGCTTTTCAAGGTTGAACAAGGCCCACCGTGTCGCAAGGCGTGTAATTTATCGTCTGTTTTTCGGCGCTGTGCGTCCGCTGTATGTTTACGTTTATTTTGTGCCGTTCTTGGGGCTTCTATAATGACTCAGGCGTTCTCTCCCGAGGAGGTGGGGCAGAGCCGGTGGCTGTTGCGTAACGTCCCTTAAACCTTCGTCGTCCGCGTTCCCGGCGACCACACTCCGGAAATAAACAACGCACCAAGTACCGGGCGAGATAACATCTCCCGTATGTGTGTCGTTTTGGCCGTAGCAGCGGCGTTCGGCTCGAGCCTCGCTGCCACAAGTTTTTTTTATGGACATCGTAATTGAGAATGGGACATGATGGGAATAACGGACGGGGACCTAACTTACTGCGGATGAGTCAGGGGAGAGCAACGTTTGCCGCTTGGCCCACCTCCGTGCCTTGGCCGGCCCACGGCAGCGCGCGGCCCGCCCCTCGTTCTCTGCAGCTGAGGCCGCTACCACAAGTCGTACAAGTTGCAAGTATTATTGTGGACTTGTATGCTTTCTGTAATACGAGCATATTTGTAGCTACCAGTGTGGCGCTTGTAAGTACAAGTATCTTATATACAAGCTTGTAAGTTGCGTTACAGAAAAATCCACAATTGTCATCTGTTTTCTACAAGTCTAAGACCCTAGGTATACATTGTTTACAAATGCATCTGTAGTGGAAATGTAATATATTTTTGAGGTTTTATTCGGGTTGATGTGTTTTTTTGAGTTTACGGTATTTAAATAGTTGAATGTTTGTGTTTAACGAAGACAATGCTACACGTGTAAGGTAGCTGGACATGTGCTTGCCAAGAAACAATTTTGTGGCAGTCGACGTCTTTGAGTTTAAAGAGAAATTTATGTTAACTACTACACAGTCTGAAAATTTTTGGGAGAAATATCTGGTTTGATTAAAAACAAAACTAAGAGATTTTCTAGTTTGTCAGCAGAATAAGCACAGAAAATCTGCTATTTCACGCCACGTTTGAGACTTTATTTCTCTTGTTACACTGTGTAAAAAGCTACCAAATAGTACACGTTTGAGACTTTATTTCTCTTGTTACACTGTGTAAAAAGTTACTAAATAGTACACATTTTTTCTCTCTTATTTCCATCATTATTAATTTTTTGCTGTTAGCTCACTGTTACATGTATTATTTTACATACTTTTTATCTGTAACACTTGAATCAAAAACAAAATAGTCACCAAAAAAACAAAAAAAAATATCTTAATTTACAAAACCTCGAATGTGCTCTTGTTGAAGTTATCTAGTCTTGTAGAGTTCATCAACAACTGTAGAGTTAGTATGGATTTTTACAATTGTCGTCTCTCAGCTTGTGTTACCAGAATTGTTGCTACAAGCCTACTGTACAAGTCAACAAGTTGTAGACTCGTAGGAGCTGTGTTGTATGCCCCTTGCTGGATAATGGCGCCGTCTCGCCCCTCAGATGACCTGTATAACGAGTGTGTGCCCGACGTCAGTCCACAGGTTGTATTTAAAACAAAAACCACGTATTACTTTTAACAGCTCTTAACTTCACTTTTTAATGCGAGCCGTTAACTTTCTCCTGTATCATCAGCTATAGCTGGAATGTGTCCAGGGTCGTCGAGTCGACAGTCTCCAAGGGTCCGGAGGCAAATAATTCTATTGGTCCTTCTTTCCTACTTTAATTCGCAACTTTTCACATCCTTTGCCCTTTTGCTCATACGTTTAAACGAAGATTGTAAGAAAATTGTCCCATAAGTTTCTCCCAAAACCAGTTAGTTTCCATCCAATCCAATTAAGCACAATACTTTTTCAAAGATAGAACGAACATTGGACATACACACATATGCAGTACAGAATTTAAATTGTGAATTGGCAGGGGAAAAATGTTTAAATATCAAAGCCGTATACATACTGAAAAATGGGTTACCAAACTTGTATCTTTCTACTAAACTGTCTGCTATTTCCACATAGTATCAGCTGCAGAGATGTGGCCTTAGAACGCAACCTCCTTTGCCATTTTATAATATTTAATCGAAATGCGGTTTTTCGCTGTTATTAACAACTTCGACTGTTTTTTTTCTTCGAAAGATTATTAATGCCTTTTAAAATCTTTGTGAGTTGAATTTGATTAATATTGGCTGGCGAAAGATGTTAATTTCTAAGAGGGAAGGTTATTGTTTCTAGCCGTTATATCTTGAGAATAATAGGAGGTACAATATAACAAAACAAAAATCCCCATATGTTATTAACTGTTGGACCCAGCTACGGCACTGAAATCACGGTAGGTTGAGTACCTGCTTAAGATAAACAAAAATACGCCAATGTAATGACTACATTACAAGGAATAAAACTAACTTCAAGTATTTTTTTAATGTATTATTTTTTATTTATTTATTGTTTTGTATGCTTTCAGTATGACGGATGCACAGCCGAGAACAATGTACTAAAACATGTTCTATGAAATCATTATATGCGCGAATACGAGTATCTCAGTAAATAAATATTCTGGGAGTACGACTTTTGACAGAAAAGGTAAAAACCAATTAGATAAGCCTGTATTTATTTACTTTTTATTATATTAAGTGAATTCAAAAATTAAAAAATCTGGAAATTGTAAAAAAAATTGCCCGTATCGCTCCCTCGCTTCTCGGCCCTGAACGCGCAAAAAAGCTTCTGGTATATACGTAGGAACCTTAATTAAGAGCAGCTGGCTACTGCTTGGGCTCTGATATCTCTGCATATCAAACGAAAACTGTTATAAACACGTATAAAGTTCATAGTTTTTACCGCGACTTCGTATTTTAGTGCTCGCCGTAAAATAAGTATGGCCTCATTTTGCTTTTGCTATGATTTTTGTATCCCGTGTAACAGAAAGAAATGTACCACGAATTGACGAAATGTTTGATAGAATTTCGTATATGTATAAAAAGCCTTGCGTATTGTCTGTGCATCAGTTTCTGACGTAACTATAGTTAATTCTATTTTTTATATTCATTATGAGATGTAAGTCACCTTCCATGACAATGTTGGAACATACGTGTGGCGGGGACACGTGACGAGTACAGGCAACTTATTGAATCGACTTTAGCTAAAACACGATTTAATTAATTATTTTTGCTTGTGTTTGTGTTCATAAAGGGCATGGCGTCAGTTTTTAATGAGGTTGTGTGTCTAATTCCTGTTAATTTGTTGTGGTTGCAGAGTCCGTAAGGGGTAAAGACATGGACAATAAAAGCTTGAAGTCATAAAAGAAAGTTGAAGTTACCGTTTTACGTCGTGCAGTTATGTTCAGAAATATTGTAAATTAAGGGAAGTCTGTGACTTTAGTGTTGGCGCAACTTAACCAGCAGTTCGCCTAAAAAAAAGTCCAGTGTGTGCCATTCCTTGCAGTGAGAATAGGAACACTTTTTATACGAAGTTAAAGCTTCCTGAGCAGCTCGGACAAATTAAAAAAATTATATATATATATATATATATATATGCTGTAAACGCTAAAGTAAGCACTTTTGAGGCCCTAGTTACTTTTTACATACAAGCCATTTTTATTCTTCCACCACTTTTTAAAATAAATAGTGCTATGTAAGTAATAAACACAATGTATATATTTCACCGGACTCGAAAGTTAACGTCTAAAACTACAATAAAATATATTTATTGACCATTATTCAAAATGAGCTAGGGCTTCAAAACGTTTACCGTGAATGCCTATATTGTCATTGATAAGGGCAATTCTAAATCCTCCAGCGTTATTGGAAATTAAACAATTGCAACATTATCGTCTTCGTTACTATTTTTGTTGCGTGTTGGACGTTTCTTTAATGAAGCAAACTGAGTTGAGCGAATTTTTTGTAGGTTCGTGCGAGGTGCATGAACAATGTCGCTCTTTAAGTGTTTCCAGTGGACCGAAATAGAGCAACTGGTTTTCATTCTGGTGTACACGACCTCATAAAATGATTTAGCTGGGGCATGTCTATAAAACTTTGGAAAGTAATTACTGGTTTGTTTTTCAACTAAGCGACTGTTTGTGAACACATGGAGGGATTCGCCAAGCTAGCGCTTGAACTGCGTTGCAGTGTGTTTGAAATCCGGGTTCTCTTTATGAAGCTATTTGTTAAACGTGCGTCCATGGTGCTGATCTACGAAAAGAACACACTCTTCAGAAAATGCGTGTCGATTAATTTCAAGACACCGCGCACATTAGAAGCGTAATTTCGAAGCACTCCAATACAGCTTGAAACATCTTTTTCAGAGCGCTGTATCTCAAAATGTTCGGATCAGATACACACAAAAGTATGTATTTACTCGAGGGACCTACATTAAATCTTGCTACAGACTTTCCATCAATAAAATAATAGGGTAATTCGCCGGTTAAGGTCCCATAGGTACGCTCAGCGTGACGAGAACATTGCACACCAGTTCAGATCTTTGCGTACAACGACGATGGCGCACCGTAGTCCATTCACGGTTACTTCCAACTTTTCTGAAGCCCTGCTAAAGTTCTACTTCCAGGTTCAATGTAATATAAAAAAGGTACTTTTAAGATAACACAAGTATAAAGCGCTTGTGACACGTTACGTACGTAGTAAACAACCAAACACGTCGTACATGAGCTGATTTTTCAAGGGTTTGATTCAAGAAGTGTGAATAAATTGCGGATAGACTATAGCTGTGCATGACGGCGTCCCGCGCTCCTCGTGCTCAAACGCGGGAAACAGCTCCAGGCAGGCGGGCCAAAGAAACATCAGCCGCTGGTCGCAGCTAGGACTTAGCTCATGTTACACGATACCTGCTGCCGTACTTGGTTCTTGTACAAGCTTCTGCAAGGCCTGGTGCACGAGCCGGTAAACCAGTCGCTATATGAGCTGCCATAGAAGATTCATATTACACGGCAGTTCGCGGACTAGCATTTTACACACTCGGTGTGTGCGCAGAGTGTGGTTCTTAGTAAATGGAAATCCCATTCGTGGATCTGTTACAAGTTAGTAACTTACATTGGCCTATAAAAAAACTAGCTAGCACATCTTAATATTGCTATATTATTGTTGGCCTTTACATCAATTCTTTGCTTACTGGTGTAGATTCTATCATTTTATTGAAAATGATATGAAGTCACAAGAATACGAGTGCTATTTTTAATTGTGACCTAAAATTATTAACCGTTTGCAAAATGTAGCGTTTCCTTTACGTACCAAGTTATTATCCGCATGTAATATTTTATGAAGAAAAAAAAATGTGTTGGGCGGAGTTTCAAACTCACGCCCTGATATTAACTTTGTCCTGGTCGCCGTCACTTTACCACTGTACTACCAGTTCTCACAACAATTTTAGACATTAAATACCGGCTTTATATGTATCCTTTTAAAATAATGTTTTCATAGTGTAGGGAGTGTTTTAAGTATTTAGGACGGTTTTAAACAGTAATTATAAGTTGCAGTCGCCAATATTATACGTCTTTGTCGAATTTTAAATCTATTTCAAAAAGTTTCCACCTCACGAATGCATAATCAAGATGGAGGCGTCCTTTTTAGTTTCTTCATCAACGTTTCAAGTAGTAGCCACGGGAAGCGCCCTACGCTCTGAAACAGCGACGTGATTGGCTAGGTACGAAAGCTGGCGTGGAACCTGCCATGAAAAATAGTACGTCCTATTACCAAACGTGTTATGAAATCTGTCCGTAGAAGGCTGCAAATGCTATGACGGGTGCCATGCTAGCCGGTATTACGGCCGCTATGGCGGACCTTGCACAAGCTTTTACGGAATCTGGTATCGTATGATAGGGTTAGTGCCCGCCCTACACGCCTGGGTGGAGGGCGGTGACCTTGACCACGGCGAGGGTTGCAGGGGTTGCGCAGGGCCTACGTGACTGCAGTCAGCGCCCTGTGCCCCGGGCTGCGGGGAGCATTCCAGGCGACATTCTCAGGCACGTGCGCCAGTGTTGGGAAACGCCGTTCCTCGTTCCTCGNTACCGGCTTACCTTGTCACCTGGTCGGGGCTCGACCTCACACATCGGCGCAACTGTTAGCCTCGGTGACCTGCCGCAGGTGTCGCCCGCCGTCTCAACAAACACGTGGTCGCAGCCGCCGCGATCGGCGATCACATCGATATATTCTGTCGTGCCTCCCATTTTTTTCCGATATTGAGCAATTGCTTATTAAGGTGTTTTTTTCTTAAACCTCAAGAGTCCTTAGTTTTCATTATATACAAGTGTAAGGTCTAAATCCTCTACATTACTATATTTCCACGCATTTGATTTCAGTGTTGCTACAGGTCTGCAGAACCCTAAAAATCTGAAAAAGTTAAGTAATTTGAAAATGGCCAGGGAAAACCTGGAAAAATTCAGGGAAACTGGTGAGGCTGATCCTGGAAATTTAACTTACAGTGTGTTTTAAGGTAACGTATTTTCTATACAGGCAAAACATTCTCATTGTCAGTCCAATAAATTATTATGAAAACTATTGAGTACCATAAAAAAAAACTGTGCTGTGAGAGAAGTTGCCTTGCTAATAAAGAACTATACTCCTCGCGGTGTAGACTAACTTCATGAACAGTAAGTTCACTTCTGGATGTTTCATTTTAATTAAATTGTTGTAACAATGGTCTTCTCATTGATTTTTTTTTTAAATAATGCTTTAAAATGTTGGAAAAGTCTTCATTTTTGTCTGGAACAGTCACGGAAATTATTCTATAGTAGTCCCGGATTTACTTTCCAAATTCCGGTTTAAAATGTGTAGAGATTCTTGAATGTTTTCTTTCATATATTCATTAAATTCTGTCTGTATAAAAGTACGCAGCTTTTGTCATCCATAATATTTAGTGTCACTTATTTCCCATCACGAAATAAGTGGTGTAGAAACAAAATAATATTCCATCATCCGTGCTACATATGCTTAGCTGTGGTCGAACAAAACTTTGCCGCTGAGCTGCCCTGATCGGGAGGCTGCGTTACTTCATCTCGTGGTCCACGTGAATCACTGCCTCTCTCGCCAGGTTCAAGGCAGCCCACAAAATCCGTCGTATCTCTCTGTCCCCTCTACACCGTCCTGCAGCCCCAGTTGTTCAACATTATTATGCTAATGCCGTAAATCCTGGCGGACAAAGTAGAGCGGGGCATTCTTTTGACGTTCCGCACAATGCGCTCCTCCCTCGCTTCTCCCGCGGGTCTGAGTGGGCAGCTGTCTGGCCGCCTCGCGCGAGATCAGTTCACCAGTCTTTATTTTGACGTGGACACGGTGACTCCTAAACAAGCACCTGTCACGGCTTATTATTTTTCTTTTTCTTCCTTTCCTTGCATGTGATATTTCCTTCCGTTAACCACTTGCTGCTCGTGATATATTTTAATATTTATGGCCCGTTTAATTTAAATAATTAAAAATAACATTTAAATAATTAAATAATTAACCGTGGGCGGGGATGTGGATTGTCGTGCGCATCATCCCATGTAACGAGGAAACGCCCATCGATCGGACGGTATTCTTTAGTTGTGACGGGGCCACGGTGGTGTAGTGGTCAGACTACTTGCCTCCCACCAAGGTGAACCGTGTTTGATTCCCGAAGGGCTCGACCTGGTTTTCGCATGTGGGAATCGTGCCTGACTATGCCACTGGTCGGCAGGTTTTCTCGGGGATCTCCCGTTTACCCCGCCTTGCATTCCGGCGCTGCTCCATACTCACCTTGCTTCAGCCTCATCGGCTCTGAAGACCCCGATGTCAAGAGCTGCCCAAACCTCTCCACTCTACTCCACTTCAGTTGTGACCCTATCTTCCGTTATTCATGACGTTAAATGAGGGCCAAGTACGGAGAATAGGCGAAGTTCAATTGTGGGAGAAACGTGAGTACCCCGAAACACCATCAAGCGAAGGCTGTATCCGCTACGTTTCCCATATGTGAAAAATCGAAGGCAGGTTCAGCCCGGCGTCTTACTCCGTCACTTGATTACAAATAGCAACGTTCTATACTCCGCGGATTCTTATGAACTGCATTAGAATAACAGTAAACTGCCTCACGCCGTAACCAAGGGAAAGTCTTGTACCACATATGGTAGGCTTACATGTAATTGGGTTTTTTCAAGAGTATTATTTCCTGAGTCCTAAATACGCGTTTACTAGATGCAGTTGCGAAGATGGAAGTAGCTAGTAGACATTAAGTATCATTTGTATTAAAGTATAGAGGTATTTTCTAGTTGATATGTTCGATACCATAGAGTAAATAAGGCACTAGTACAGAGTGAACCCTCAATGTTGTAGAACCGAAACTTTTGTTTTTATTGGAGAAAGTTGTGATCTGTGTAAGATAACGTCAACTTTGCAAACGTAAAAACTAATTATTCAAAGATTAAAAATTAAATGTAAATATTGTAAGCCAAATAATGTGTGATATATGTATTTCAAATTTTTTTTATAGTTCTGACGTAAGTTTTAAAATGCAATATATGGATTAAACTTATATAAAATTACTTGGAAAACGTGAGAAATTTGTTGTTTGCAAGTCATTTGGAACAACTGTGCTGCTTTTTTTTTTCATGCTTGTGAATATAAATACAAGTATTTAAATATTTTATTTTAATTAAATTCATATATTAGTCTTTTCTTGTGTGCCTTATGTTGTTAAATGTTTACTCTTTATATTTCAAATTTTATTTTCATCAGCTACAGCCCCTGCTGGAATCTGTAACTCTACTTCTCTTTTGTAACAAGTAGTTTAATTCATCTACAATTAACTGTGTATTTAGCCCTAAGTTTTCCGTGGAAGGCCAGGAAAATCAATACAGAAACACAAAAAAAAAAACACGGGATTGTCGTTAAGTGCTGAGAAAGAAAAAGCAATAACGTGAAGTGCCGAGTCTCTAGCCTCGTGGTCAACTGCATTTGGCAAACACAATACGAAAAAAAAGACTACGCACTGTAACACTCAAAATTAACATTAACGTAACATATTATTGTTTCAGTAAATCATTACCCACATTATTGGTCAAAATGTGTCCGAATACCGAATTTTACGCGTAAAACATTTAAACAAACGTCCTTGATAAAACTCGTATGAAAACGATGCAACGTCATCTTGCAGAGTATATTTCAGGAGCGCCACCCTAATGAATTATGTCAGAGACAGTATCATTTTAGGAAAACAATANGTGGTCAACTGCATTTGGCAAACACAATACGAAAAAAAAGACTACGCACTGTAACACTCAAAATTAACATTAACGGAACATATTACTCTTTCAGTAAATCATTACCCACATTATTGGTCAAAATGTGTCCGAATACCGAATTTTACGCGTAAAACATTTAAACAAACGTCCTTGATAAAACTCGTATGAAAACGATGCAACGCCATCTTGCAGAGTATATTTCAGGAGCGCCACCCTAATGAATTATGTCAGAGACAGTATCATTTTAGGAAAACAATANCATCTTGCAGAGTATATTTCAGGAGCGCCACCCTAATGAATTATGTCAGAGACAGTATCATTTTAGGAAAACAATAGAGTACATATACAATAGCAAGTAAAATGCACTTGTTCCTAAAACTGTAAAATAAATAATTTGCTACTGATCAAGTATATAATATTACCGCAGAAGTAACAAGCCACGGTTTTAGTGCAAAAAAAATTCTGGCCTTTCAAGTTGGATTTAGGTTATAGCGATTGGAAAATTGGTTCAGCCTTGCCCTGTAGAGTGTTAACCCTCTTTTCGATACCATAAGCACATCGAACGGAATTTACATGAATGTACCCAAGAAACTTGCAATTTTAGCCAAGTTAAAGCTGCTTTTTTATTTGTTTTGTAAAAGTATGGCCCTCTTTTTTTATTCATTTTGGTTTTGATCATGTCTTGCTTGGATGTTGACGCATTCACTGTCAATATTTACTTGACATTTAATAACATTAGAAGAAATTAATTAACCTAGCCGTAATTTATGAGGCTTGGTTAGGGCGGTACGTAAATAGNACATTTCATAACATTAGAAGAAATTAATTAACCTAGCCGTAATTTATGAGGCTTGGTTAGGGCGGTACGTAAATAGATGAGTAATGTATCAGTTTGTGTGTTCTTAAAAAAACATTGGGGTGAAAAGGAGGTAGGGAGAAAGATGAGACACATGGAAATGAGCGGCGTTTTTTATACATTTAATCCTCCCCCCTCTCACCAAATTAACATCCTTCTTGTTTTCTTTGTAGGGAAGACAACAAAAAAATTGTTTAGAGATGTTCAGAAATACTGAAGATGCGTCGAACAATGCCAGTTGTAGGTTAAATTAACTAGAACATAATTAAACAATTATTTTTAATAAGTAAAGTTCATTGGAGCCTATGTCCGTCTCCTGTCAATTGTCACTCATTCTAATAATGTAAGTTATTGCTGATTTTCAGTTAATTAAACACTTTTTTAAGACCAGCATTAGTAAAATTACCATTGCTCGTATCCGCTTATAATTTTTTTATCACGTCATTGGTGACGAGATAACTTGTAGAAATAAACAATGTGCAGTGATTTTGGAAAAGTTTTTCTACCTCTTAACGTTTTGTTAAAATGTTAATGTTTTAACTAGTTGCGTCCGAAATTAATTTTTTGCACTTTGTCGTAAGGAAGTACGCAACAGAATATATCGTACGGTATGTTCCTTGCAATTGACAGTTTCATATCATCGACGCATGTATTTATTACTTCTACGAACGTAGACCTACTGCTTTTTACATTAGGCAGAAGGATAAAGAATGAACAAAATAGAGCTTGGAAATTGTTCAGTTTGCCGTGAAAGAACTATAGTCGGGGTTTTAAAAATATTTTCACCCGTGTGTCGAGGTGACAAGTGGTAAAAAAAGCACGACAGCCTAGGATCGTTAAGTTACGACCTTCTCGAACAACACGAGTCAACTCCACGTGCTAATAAACGGGGAAACATAAAATACGCATCGTTAAAGTTTAACCACCTTTAACAAGGGCCGAGCTACTTTGCGCACGCGCAATCATCTGGTCATTCGCCTTCAGCCGTCCGCCTGCTCAAGTGCGCCCATAGCACTCGTTACAGCTCTCTTGCTGGCGGCTGTTCGGCGCATGGCTTCCAAGGGCTGCCAAGTCAAGCGAGGTAACGAGTACTCTTGCGATAATAGTTCCGTCTGTAGAGGTAAGGTTGCCAACATCAATCTGATGTACCGTAAACACGTTGAAATTATGTAGAGAGGTCGATGAAATTTTCAGAGTGAATCGCCCGCTGTACAGGAGACTCGTTGTACTCGAAATCCCCCCTTCCCTTCGCAAACCTTTCTCATTTTCACTCCTGTTGGTTTATTATGCCTTTGAGATGAACAATTTTATAGTTATCTAGAGCGCGTCGATCTTTGATCCGATCATAACAGTAATATGCACTTCTAGTCACTAGGGGAGGGGGGGGGGTATGGGATGAATGCCTGTTCGGCTGCCTTACCGCACGAACACAAATTGTCGAACCATAAATAAGCCAGTCTGCCGTGAATATCCCTAAATATATTATCCAGCAATGTTTTAACGGAATTTAGGTTAGTTTTGTTTTAAAGGCACGTCTTGTTAATAATCCCATGAAATAAAAATTTTACTCCCGACTGAAAGGTAAATTAATTTCCTTTTCTTCAGCTGTTTACTGCGGAAGGCAACAACAAAACATCGTAATGTAATTATCATGCCTGCACGGCATGGGAGCTCTACTTTTCTTAATTTCTTTCCTCGTTTGTAACCGTCATTGTAACAACTTTATCGACACTACGGCATAGCCGCTTCTCGGTCGCCATTTTGAAGGAATACTCGCCAAACGACTGTGCTCGACCTCCAAATGGAGTATTGGCAACACGGCGACGAGTCCCCTCATGGACAAGGATTGAGATTCGCTCAATCAACGCGGAGGNTATTGGCAACACGGCGACGAGTCCCCTCATGGACAAGGATTGAGATTCGCTCAATCAACGCGGAGGTACAATCAGTTAACATCTCAGTCGACCAGCTCCAAGCTCCGAACTTATACTGTGTCGCGCCGTCCGCTCCCCTCCCACAACCACCTGGAACCCTCACACCCAGAGGAACCGTGGTCCGGCCGAGGCACTACCAAAGCTCTGCTGTCTCTCCAGGACAGTGCCGGAGCTGTGTCGCCGCTCACTGCCTCAACCCTTCTCAGGGCAGAGCACCCTCTAGCCCTCCTTCAGCTTGCGAAGTGATTGTAACATGCGATTATTCATTAAGGATGGAAAGATTTTGCTTCACTCAAGTGCAGCGTTTATGTATTATACTCAGTCCATAAGATTCCCCGTTATTTGCTTGCTGCTTGTACTTCTCTTTGTAGAACCGTGATTGTTTCCTATCTATCGTTCGAGAACGTGGAGAAAAGATTTTTTACATTATTATGCCTAATTTAGTGTGGTTTGATGGCTCTCACAATTTAGTGACTTCGAGGGTTACGTACAAGCAGAGCCAAACACATACGTCAAGCAAGAAATGTATAGAGGCCCTTTGATAAGTGAACGGGGTGTGTTAAACTACAAATAAGGCTAATTTTGTTGCAGTACAGGAACATTTTGCGGCTCCACACCATATTTTATAGTTCGTAATGTAGAGACGAACATGCATGTTGCTGTGAGTGGCTTTCCCATTAATCACGACCACTTTCGCCACTAGCGGCAGTTTACATGCGACGCTGTATTCGTATTTCCTAAGCAATAAACCATTAGTCATGAGTAGAGACCTGAAAAACTCGCGCTTTCATTTAGAGACAAGCTAGAATTCAAAACCTCGTACGTTTGTATTGCGTATGCCATTGCCCCACCCGTTAGTTTACACCTCATGAACAACTCTGAGCCAATAATAAACACACAATAAAATGCAGACCCAGTCACCGTCTTCCGCTAATGCAGCACGCAACCAATTAACATTGACATTTGCGTGATTTTACATACGACAATGGAGTATAACCTACAGGTCATTGAACTCGCAAATTTTTTAGGTCTCTAGTCATTAGTCGATAACATCGAACTCCCGCCGGCCGCGTACGTAATATCATTCAAAATCTGATAACCATATTAGAAACCCCTAGAGCCTTAGTAAATTTAATTCATCGTTTCCAAAAAGGAACTGAGTCTTTTCAACTTATCTATTTTGCTATAGCATGTCAGCCGTCCCCCGAATAACCTGCCGGTTATGTTTTTTGATATTTTGTTGACATTTATCCTTAACGGTAATATAGGGCCGTAACAAGTTACTGATAAAAGTTATGTAATTAAAACTATATAAAAGAGGTTAATTTAACATTAAGGTTGTACAATATTATTTTATATAAATGTGATTGAATATGAACGGGGGGAGCTATACAAATATACTGAAATATTAAATGATATTATTTTATAAGGATTTAACCAGTCACGTTCTGAGTAAAGTGTCTAATTAGAGAGTCCCCGCCTTGTTCAGGATTCCGGAGGCTGATTAAGATGGCGCAAGTCGACGGCCGGACACACCCATCTTCAGTGGTCTTTTCGTTCCAATGGTCCGACAACAAAAGACACCGCCCACCGACTACACTGTCCTATATTGGCTGCGTTGTCCCCGTTTACTGGCCGGTGGAGGGGATTTCTGTGGTTTGCGATTTCATAACTAATTTTAGTGATCATTGCCCGTGTCCTGGATAAATAAGTGAAGGTGTGATCAGGCAGGCCGCTCAACTAAGGGCCTGACCACAACTCGTAACACGGTGCAAAGCAGGGCGTTATAAAAAAAAATTGCAAGGGTGTGGGGGAGAAATAAGGCTGTACGTTGCGCGTGGCGAGTTGGTCGGCGCACCACAAGGTAACCATAGTTGCAGGCGAGCTGAAAGTCTGGGGTTCGCCGCCCCGGGCCCAATGTGTTATGTAGACGTTCCGTCGACGTCTGACATCACTGCCTAGGCTCAGAGCGGGAGAAGGTACAGCAACCACATGAGCTCCTCCCAGTGTGTAATCATCGGAAATTCCTGGTTAGGGAAGGCAAGCAATCCTTCACGTAGGTATTCTTCAGTTACCTCCGGCGGCGACAAGCTCGCAGCCGTTCATGGTAGTGATACCCCCCTGTCCCCCGTATGTACGTTCCCACCGCGTCTGCGGACGTGAAATACGGCGATGGTCGTTCGCCGTATACCCGTGCGTGCGCACCGTGGTATTTGTTATCGGGTGGAATGGGTTTTCGGCCGCGGATTTGCGCCCGCCTCAATTGAGTTATGGACCTACTTGGCACGCGCCGCACCCGTCCCGAAGTCGCGTGCTTGCCGCCGTGTGCGGTCGACAGCGTTGCCGGATCTCTTCCCAACTGTCTTGCTTACTGATGCTCGTCAACCTGCTGGTTGTGAAGCCAACCTCCATAGTTCTTCAAACCTAAATATTATTTGAGTCGTTATTATTTATTTATTTATTCTGAAAGCACCGTGAATATATTGAAAAAAGTTTCAAGGACTCCGCCTGTATGGCGCGAAAAGAGCTTTCCATGTGTTTGGTAGAAAACACGTGATTAGAAACCGGTCGGATTATTTTTATGTGCGTGAAAATGGTTAAATGCATAATTTAAAGTCATTTTTAGCTGCTAATGTTTCTATACAGAAACTTTACAGTCGCCTTTAGACTCACATCGTACTTTTATCTTTAATGGCGAGCCATAAAAATAGTCATTATTTTATATTTGTAGCAAATAACGTCCTACTTGAAGACGTTACTTTGAAGTACTTTCCTCGCATAAAAAAATAGATTGCTATGTTTTTGCATCATGGCATGTCAAAATTACAATTTTAATGTTTTGGGGAAATAAAGTAAATAAAAAAACATTTACAGAAAATTTAGCAAGGGCAGTACTGAATATGAAGTTTCCGTTACTTTCACTATGTTGTCATTAGTAAACAATTGAAGAAAGATGTTCAGAAATATTACTTAAAGATACATTCTCTGAATAAGTCACCAATTTTAAGCAACTTCTTAATTTTCGTTGCGTTTACTCTGTTCCCATTTTTAAACAGTAGGGAAAATATATTCAGAAATATTAATTAATTATACAGTCTACAAGTCACTTCATATTTGTTCTTTGTATAATATTGTTTAACTAATGGGTAAGTTTCTGTAAACATAGCATCTGTGGAGTGAAGCTTGTTGTATATTACATTTTGTAAAGTATCCGTATTGTTGGAAATAACATGTAAACACTATTTAATGAGAAAGTTTAAATAGCCTCAGTAAATTTATTTATGATGACTGATATCTGTAAAAGTTCCCATCGTGTCAGGTGCATTAAACCATATTACGCTCCAATGTAGGTTTCAACAGTTATACTAAGTATAACACTTTCATTATTAGCAACTAGATCACGCTATGCTACACTCCGGCTCCGGGAATCCGCAGCTCCACTGTCAGGGACACCTACACAACGGCACATAGCCTAACCTCTGAGAGTATATTCTGGTGAGATCCCCAATGACAAAAATCTGATGTATACTCAATTAGCGCAGGCACCGCCAGTGAACACAACAGTTGACTAGACAAAAACCATAAGGCTGGTGCAGTTATGCGCCGTCAGTGCCCTACCACAACGTTACTAAGTTGTTCGCGGCAAGCGAGGATTTCAGGCGGCGCCCGGCATAGCATGAGTCATCTTGCTGGATAAACATGATGCATGTATGTTCCTTCTTCAACATTTCCCGAGTCAGGTGCGGGCGGATTACTACATTCTGATACTAGAGCATGGCACTGCCACTGACACCACAAGCACGCTAATTCCTTCCTTACAACTTTAGGGAGTCCGTGACATCTTCCCACCGTCCTCGGTATCAATGTTTCCCGGCAGAAGCTGAGTCTGGCCACCTTTCCGCCATTTCCCAATGAGGTTTACTGGAAGCACAACTTCGTTTCTTTCTTAGCTTTCTTGCTTCTTCGTTTCTTTCTTTTGGTATCCTCCAGATATTTCTAGGCCTAATCAGCTTCCCCGAGAATCATAGCCATAGAATCGAGCCGTCTTGAATATCAAAACTCATCAACATCTGTGTCCGTCTTCTCAGTGAACCATCAGTGATTCATTTATAATACTTTCGGTATCAGCAATAAGAACGTATTACCCGGTCGCACAGCTGTGTTGCTCGTAAAAGCGATATGACAGTGAGGAACCCGGAGCGCGTAAAGCAGGCGGCCACCTCTCGCGCTCGGAACAGACCGGGTTCTTTGCGGCGTCGTCCTGGAACCCAGGCCCAGAAGGACGTAACCCCCCAGTTTATGGACGCATAGGTTCGTAAGGGCTGCCTCGGCAGGATCGTAATCCTTCGAAGCGAAACGCAGTCCACGAGTCTTAAAAAAAAGCCTCGTACTTGGACGCGACCTTAAGAGGCTTACGCGTCGCCTGGCGGTTCGCGCCCTTGACTCCCAACAGGCTGTAAATTATAGGAATAGCTTCCCTTTCCCCTTTCCTCTCTTGTGGTCGTTGTGTGTCTCCAAGGGCATCGCATTCCTCCCATTGTGCGAGCGAGTTACGATCCTACGGCCCTCGGATGCTCTGGCGTGGCGGAGGGAGCGTGCGGTGAGTTTCCGGTGCCGTACCGGTGCGCGAGTCTTTTATTTTGTGTGCGGACTGCAGGCTCGTCTTCCCGTCGTGAAAGGAGCCTCGAGTCTGGAGTTTTAAGAGCGCAGGGTACGTGTTCGAATGCCCGACACTTTTTATTTCCTCCCCATCTTCGCTTTCCGTAGGAACTCGGCAACTCGATTCTGGGAAGTCGGTGTCCAGCGAAGAAAAACTCGCGCTGCGCCGATTTGTCGAGTGTGCTGGGTTTTATTGCCGTCGCTCTTTTGCCGCGGTAAATGTTACAGACGCCTGATGCTACTGTTTTAATTTCTGAAAGAATATATCTTAGAGGCGTGGATAACCTCAACTGTCTCGCAGAAACGATAATTTTCTTGTTACAGTGGTGAAGAAAGCTTCATGTAGACTCGGCAACGTTCGTCCCCGAAACCCGAAGCTATAGGAAAATACGAAGACTTTTCCGTATTTTGTATTTACGAACTTACCTCCGTTTTTCGTCATCGTGGATTGCATTTCTGTATATTTACTGTACATTTCCTTAAACATTTCTCGTAAATATACGTGCATTTTAAATAGTGTAGCGTGGAGTTTTCCTTTGAGGTCTCCTAACCCATTCTCCGGGCTGGACGGCACATCAGGTGTCTCTCGCGAGGAGGGTGGCTCGCGCACCCTCCTCCACCCACGAACACCTTCCCACAGGCCAAAACAACGAGCCGATGTTATTTTTTGTTCGTATGTCTGACCGTACTTCCTTGAACTGTGGATCGTTCAGAACTTCCTAGGGCTTCTTGCAATGCGACTTTATCAAGGAACGAAACTTAGCTTAACCCTATTGAAAAATATACAGTCGTGTATCCGGGGCACAAATCATAAAAGCCCATGCTTAGCAGCTAACAACGTCCTTCGACAGGATGCATATCGACCTGATGATGTGGCAAGTTAAGGCTGCATATTACTTACTGTCAGAAGAACAAGCCTATGGTGCGCTTTCTATTAGCTGCCACAAGTGTTTTGAGACTACTAAAAAATAGTACTATTTATGAGAATGGAATTTTTTTTAAGATACTGCGGAATCATTCGTTACAGATTATTAAATAAGCACTTATCTTATAATTAGCGCCAAACATTTTTCGTCACTGCACGATGAACTCTTTTATCGCCGGTAGACATGCGGCAGGATTATTTGAACACAATGCTTTCAAGTGACTACAGTTTTTTTCACAGTGGCGGTTTAATTATATCCCAGACATTTTCAGATCAGCGTTTGGCCATGATTTTAAATTAATATATTACATGTAGATCAAAATAATCCAAACAAAGCTTACAGTTTACTATCCGCTAACATTTGTGATTCATCTGTCGATCCTAGTTTAATGTTAGTTTCTTGTGAGGTTTACGTCGAACAGCTGCGATATTCTGAGGAAAACGAAATCGTCTATTTGATTTGGTTTATATTCTGTTAGTTACTCTGTTAAGAAAATGGCGAATTTTTGAACTTTCCTGGTCACATATCAGTGACCTTATTTTAACATTCCCCACCCAAGTTGGCTCGCCAGTATTAGGCACTGTTCCTCCGCGCTGCCACAAGACTTCAGAAGGTGCTCGCTGTCCGTGCTTTCAGAAACCCATCGATCCATCACGCCGTGGTGAAAGCATCCATACGCACCGGTTCAGCGACTTTCATACCACCTGCTTCCACACACAACCTGAGAAAAAAGAAAGTTGCGTGTGACCAAACAACATCCATTTATTTTTCACGAAAGCATACACACACNCACACAACCTGAGAAAAAAGAAAGTTGCGTGTGACCAAACAACATCCATTTATTTTTCACGAAAGCATACACACACCATAAAAAGATGAAGATTTGTAAACTGCTCAAAGTGAGTGAACCATTGACAGGGAGTCAGTTGAAATTGCTTTGTTGGAATAGTCGAAATGTCACTGATAGCGCAGTGACCCTGCTGCTCTCCTCCGAGGCATTAGTTCTATTGAGCCTTGTCGGATACATTTGAGCCCGACCAAGATAACACAAACTACAAGACATTGTACAAGGTAGCGGGAAATCAAATAACACCACAGAAAAAAAAAAGATGTTTTTGCAACAAAAAATTACTATTGAGGCATTTATTTAAACGTTTAAGTAAAATTATTAATGTTGTTACAAAGTTAATAATGTTAACCATTTATAAAGTTTTATATTACTATAATGCAAACATACTGTTGATGTGTTAATGTTAATTAAGCTTCTAAGTAATGTTCCCGCAACCAAAAGTTGTATTACCTACGCTAAAAACAACAGGAAGAACAAAATATGTTGTGTTACTGCGACATTAAAGACATGTCCAACCAACACTAGTTTACACTGACTTGGTGTTGTAAAATGGCGGATAGTAGTGAACAGCGATAACCTCGTAAAATGAAACCACTGTATTCAACTTTTAAAGCATAGTATGAGAACTAAATGTAGCTTAGACCAGTTCTCAAGCCTTGCAGAGCTGTTTACGTGTGCCAATTGTGCATATAATTGTGGAGCAGAAAGTATTTCTACGTAACGAAAGAGAGCTGCAGTTTGTCGTTATGAAACTTAATCAGAAAAGTTAAGACAGCGCAGTTGGTATGGCGTCAAGTTCCGTAAAGTGGGGAACGTCAACCACTCAGGCGCGGGTTTGATTCCTCTCCAGCTGTCATTTTTTTTGTTGATAATATTTATTTTCTTGACAAAATAATTGTACTTAATTTATTTTACACCGGAATGTTTTTTAAANACACAACCTGAGAAAAAAGAAAGTTGCGTGTGACCAAACAACATCCATTTATTTTTCACGAAAGCATACACACACACCATAAAAAGATGAAGATTTGTAAACTGCTCAAAGTGAGTGAACCAAGACAGGGAGTCAGTTGAAATTGCTTTGTTGGAATAGTCGAAATGTCACTGATAGCGCAGTGACCGTGCTACTCTCCTCCGAGGCATTAGTTCTATTGAGCCTTGTCGGATACATTTGAGCCCGACCAATATAACACAAACTACAAGACATTGTACAAGGTAGCGGGAAATCAAATAACACCACAGAAAAAAATATGATGTTTTTGCAACAAAAAATTACTATTGAGGCATTTATTTAAACGTTTAAGTAAAATTATTAATGTTGTTACAAAGTTAATAATGTTAACCATTTATAAAGTTTTATATTACTATAATGCAAACATACTGTTGATGTGTTAATGTTAATTAAGCTTCTAAGTAATGTTCCCGCAACCAAAAGTTGTATTACCTACGCTAAAAACAACAGGAAGAACAAAATATGTTGTGTTACTGCGACATTAAAGACATGTCCAACCAACACTAGTTTACACTGACTTGGTGTTGTAAAATGGCGGATAGTAGTGAACAGCGATAACCTCGTAAAATGAAACCACTGTATTCAACTTTTAAAGCATAGTATGAGAACTAAATGTAGCTTAGACCAGTTCTCAAGCCTTGCAGAGCTGTTTACGTGTGCCAATTGTGCATATAATTGTGGAGCAGAAAGTATTTCTACGTAACGAAAGAGAGCTGCATTTTGTCGTTATGAAACTTAATCAGAAAAGTTAAGACAGCGCAGTTGGTATGGCGTCAAGTTCCGTAAAGTGGGGAACGTCAACCACTCAGGCGCGGGTTTGATTCCTCTCCAGCTGTCATTTTTTTGTTGATAATATTTATTTTCTTGACAAAATAATTGTACTTAATTTATTTTACACCGGAATTTTTTTAAAANTTTTTTTGTTGATAATATTTATTTTCTTGACAAAATAATTGTACTTAATTTATTTTACACCGGAATTTTTTTAAAAGCAAAGATAATACAATAAAATTTTTAACACAAATGTTAACATCAATTCAATTCAAAATTAGTTTTGCCGCGACTCAAAGACTGCCTTAATGTCAACAGAACAGTAAGGAGGTGATGATGTTACAAACTGTTGTAGTGGCATTAATACTGTTGTCAGAACATTAGGCTTTTTTTCTGTGAAGGAACCAAAGAGCACAACGAAGAATCCTAACGTCGGAGCATCAGAGTATAATAAAACCCGTGCCACCGCGCATGCAGTTTCTTTAACAGAGTCAGAGAAGCGTCTGCGACACATCCTGCTTATTCATTTCGCCAATCGTTAACGTCTTATTTAGACGACCTCCGCGTTCCGTGTTCGGGAGTAATATTTTTCCCGTAGCTTTCAACGTCATTTCACTTATTAAAATCACCGGTTCAGCTTTTAGAGTCTAGCAGTTAGCAGTTCCTTGTTTTTACTGCACCACAACAACTGGAGAACTAACCATCCAGTGAAGTATCTATTCTCTCTCATCCTCTCCCTCCTCTTCTTCGCGTTCCTTTTCTTCTCGGAGTGAGAGAAATTGCAGGTCAGTGTTGAGAAACATGAACGCAGCCGTAATTAGCGGATCACTTATCTTCACTCCAAGCAAAAGCTGAAGAAGTTCCATAATAATCATCTTTCCAAATCTTCGGCCATGATTTTAACATGTATTAACATGCTGATTAGCCCCTGTACAGAAAAGGAATATAGATTATCGTTATAACTTATACAAACTGTTTGCGTGTCAAACATTCACTCAGGGTTTTTTAATCCATTTCCGGTCATGTAAGAGAGTGCAACACGGGCGGTCTCTAAGACACTCCTAAAACGTTCCCCCGTCCCCTTTTTTTACCATGAAAGTATTTGAAGCGAGAGAACTAATTATTTCAACCCGGTAATAAATTATTTTCATATTAAACGTTAGCTCTCTTGACTCCGCCATAGAGGAAATAAAATGTACGTGGAAACTTTGAAGTTGTCACCTTCCCCCTTATGGGTTTGGTCAACTGAAGTTTAACAGTTATGTCGTTAACGAAACATCGTAAACGCCGCCACAAAGTTGGATGGTTTCAATTTTCATCAAACATTTGAAGATTGAACCGGTTCGAAAATAGATTTGATGTTTGGCGGTCTCAGTCAATCAAAATCGCGCACGACAAAAATGGACGTCAAGAAACTTTAAAACAACGAACAATTGCTGGAAAATAATTAGGTTATGATGATAATTAATTTATGTAAAAGTTGCCTGGGCATGAATGCTATTTTAAGTGAATATTGCACATAATATTACCAACTCAGAGGCATTAAATTTCATTGTGCAGGAAACATATCTGATAAATAAAATTTGAATTTAGTAAAGAAGCGAAAATAAATTATAACATTCCTTACATTTCTTCTTGTAATGGACTGCATGGAAAAACAAAAGCAATATCTCACAATGAAAATAATTTTCAAATAATAATTCAAATTAGATTCTCCCAGTAAAAAAATTTGACAGTGTGACACATTATCAAACACATTCAAGATTAATTGATAAAATTTGTTGGAAGGAAAAATTTTATGGTCGTATTTTGTCTTCAAATTTTATTGTCAAATATAGTTGAAGGCGAAAACTTGACAGGGTGACAGAGTCTTTAGTCACAGTTTTGGGGGTATAAATCCGGGATGTGACTATAAAGGGTTAGGTTTTCCACTACACAGTTACTCACGGTAAAGCTTAACATGGTGGAACCTCTGTAATAATAGTGTTGTCAGTTATGAAACCTCGCGCATATCTACTATTCCATAATACGATCCACCGTTTTCGAGTCATTGTAATCAAATTTGCAGTGTTTGCCTACTGACAAACTGCATATGAACCATTCTACTTCCGATTTAGTGTTTATAAAATGAGTTTATCCGTAGGCAGGCCCTGGACCATCGCCGGCCCGGCCTCCACGCTGCATGAGCTTGTCGCCGTAGCGAGTGCAGCCGTCGAAGAACCAGCAGTCTTTACATTCGGGCTTCCTGGTTTCAGTTCAGTAGTTGTCATCTCGGGCTGCGAGAACATCCGCTGGAACAAGCGTCGGAAGATATGCGGTGACGGTCCCCATCTCCATCGCATTTTGTCGCCTCCTGTTACCGGGACTTCTGAAGGCGATGGAAAACCGTGTACCACCATTGCCAGAGCAGGTCGCCGGCCTCTGTAACGCTNGTTACCGGGACTTCTGAAGGCGATGGAAAACCGTGTACCACCATTGCCAGAGCAGGTCGCCGGCCTCTGTAACGCTGACCATTCCGGAGCGCGGGGAATGTACGTTTGCCCACGGCAGACTGTACCTCCGCCGCCGCTAAGACATTCTACTCACGTTCCCGACGACGTGTGTATCTCCTGTCCGTAAAACTAGTCGGCCCTTTATGACCTTCCCTTCCCTTCCTTCCACGTCCTCCGAATACAGTGCTCCTATCATTACATGCCGGACAGCCCCGGCTTATCTCCCCAGTAATTCACTCTGGAAATACTTATTTACTACTCGGCCCTCGCTCCGAGTACAGGGTTTGAATATGTTCTCCGTGACGTATGGCGAGGGGGGAAACAATGACGCCGAGTTGCGCCGGGAATTCTTATCGGCTAAACAAAAGCAAGACCTTGTTTTATTTGTTCCGTTGTCTCGTACTTGGTCGCCGGCGTCGCTTGACAATGGTCTGCCGTGCACGTAGGGATATATTGTCCCCGGCGGGTTGTGTAATTTAGTCGCGGACGCGAGTCGAAATGTACAGAGGAGGGTCTCCCGCAGTCGGCACGCGTGCGTGCGACGTGACGGGTTTGCGCCCAGTGACTCGAGACTCGTGTTCTGGCAGCTGAGGAAAGGGATCAAGCCTGCGGTAAGAAATGACGCAGCTTTGTTGCGCGGACTTTATAGGCCGTCGAAAACGGGGTTTTCCGGCCGATTTATCCCCGAGCTGAACGCATGCGACGGCGACGGGCAATTACTTCGGGAACTGCAGTTCTTTTGTGGGAAATCTTTTATTGTCGTTCAGTCGCGGGATTTATGAACGCTAATTAAACTAAACGAGAAATATTGCAGCGCGTTAACCGTTGCTTTATTGCCTCATTCGTTTGCAGCATGGCATATTTGCCTGATCTTTTGTAGGATTCGTTATGCNCGTTAACCGTTGCTTTATTGCCTCATTCGTTTGCAGCATGGCATATTTGCCTGATCTTTTGTAGGATTCGTTATGTGAAGCAGTTCGACTATGACTACTGCAAACTGCTTGATGTATGGTCGGCATGTATCATAAGAGATGAGGCTGGCACTAGGGAGAGCGGACTGCCTGCTTTAACCGAAGGACATGCCCGTAGTTTCCAGTCAGCCTAGAGAATTAAAGAGGTGGATGAGGAGAGGGTGGAGCAGCGATAGAATGCAGCGGAAGGGAAAAGTGGAGTCACCCAGAGAAAACCAACCGACCGNCGTTAACCGTTGCTTTATTGCCTCATTCGTTTGCAGCATGGCATATTTGCCTGATCTTTTGTAGGATTCGTTATGCGAAGCAGTCCGACTATGACTACTGCAAACTGCTTGATGTATGGTCGGCATGTATCATAAGAGATGAGGCTGGCACTAGGGAGAGCGGACTGCCTGCCTTAACCGAAGGACATGCCCGTAGTTTCCAGTCAGCCTAGAGAATTAAAGAGGTGAATGAGGAGAGGGTGGAGCAGCGATAGAATGCAGCGGAAGGGAAAAGTGGAGTCACCCAGAGAAAACCAACCGACCGNATGAGGAGAGGGTGGAGCAGCGATAGAATGCAGCGGAAGGGAAAAGTGGAGTCACCCAGAGAAAACCAACCGACCGGCCGACAGCAACATCCCCCACGTTTCCCACATGCGAGAAATGTGAACTGGAGTCCATGAAGGCCCCTAGATCAATTACGCTTTAATATGTACAAATTACGTGTTTAGACTCTCTCAGCACTTCCGCGAGGTTGGCTGATCCAACTCTGCTATAAGACAAATAACGCCGATATTTATCGATTTAGATAACCACGGTGGGGGAATGACCAAGAACTGTAGTATTATATCCTACCGCACACGTCAACTGTGCTTTAAATATAACGTTAAAAACTTTTTTACTATCAACAATACACTATTATGAATCGGCAAATAATAACTAAAGGAAATAGAATGAGATTAGAATGAGATGACAGCGTGATGAATAAGGTCTCGAAAATATTTTCGTTGAAAAGTATCGTGAAAGTGTGTATATGTGCGGGGGTGGGGGTGGACTCTACTAGACAGAAAAAAATCCTGAATTATTTTGTTGACCAGGTGGATATCGAACATTGTGTTTTACATCGGTATTGCCTTTGTGGTTGGACTCGACGAGCAGACGACCAAACAGTAGAAATGTCTACTTATTGTGACTTAAGCCCAAGTACGATCTTCACAAAGAAGGAACTATACCACAGTAAAATTAATTGCAATAATAGTTGTCCGTCATTACAAAATTCAATTAAAACTTTGATGGCCGCAGCTTTTCAGAATTATACTTTAACAATTTTTATCCTCTCTTAATACTAAACTATTTGTATATGCCAGATTGCAAGCGCTCCATGCTGCCTTACGTAGACTCTTACTCGTCTACCTCACTTGTTGGTTACTGACAGAACTCAGATTCCCCTTCCCATCCACACACATGCTACTAATAAACGACGGGCCCTAAAATTAAATAAAATTATAATTTGTTTCACTTATGTTGCATTATATACAGTTTGTAACAATATTCATCATTAAATTAGCTCAAAATTTTCCAAGCAAGGGAACAAAAATCTACTAATAAAGCTTAATTTAGGGTTAGAAGACTGACAAGGATTAAGCTTAATAAAAAAAACTCAAAGCATAACAAANTACTAATAAAGCTTAATTTAGGGTTAGAAGACTGACAAGGATTAAGCTTAATAAAAAAAACTCAAAGCATAACAAAGAACGTTTAAAAGTACTCTAAGTTCGAAACAGCGTCTCTACTACATGCGTATAGCGACCGAAAAAATCTTTATTAGCAGCGCTGCCTACCATGCCTGCAGCCACAAAGTTTGAATGGGNACTAATAAAGCTTAATTTAGGGTTAGAAGACTGACAAGGATTAAGCTTAATAAAAAAAACTCAAAGCATAACAAAAAACGTTTAAAAGTACTCTAATTTCGAAACAGCGTCTCTACGACATGCGTATAGCGACCGAAAAAATCTTTATTAGCAGCGCTGCCTACCATGCCTGCAGCCACAAAGTTTGAATGGGAAATCAATGTTAGAGTATTTGTTTCATTGCATCAGTTTCGAAAATAATCGTTTCAGACATTTCTGAAGCAATACTGGCACGTTAAAAAAGCGTACCAATTTTATGTTTAGTATATGTTACTACAATTTAACATTAAAATTTACATTTTGCAAAAAAAAATAAAAAAATTAATGACTAAATTTTTTGAAATTTTTTAACGTGGTATTATTCTCTGAGAAAGTTTCGTTGAATGGTTTTTGTTTGGAACAGTTAACTTTAAAATTGATGCAATGAGAATGAATTTCTTTAGCATAAATATAGTGTACAAAACTGAACCTTACAGAGACCACAATAACAATGAAACAAAAAAATTAATTAACGCAATAGTAAAAAGTAATAAATGTACCCTTGGACAGGTGGCTGTAACTGGAAAACTGATTTGGACTTAAAAACTACCTGGTATTTGTTATTATATGTACCTCAAACTACAGCAGTTACTTCTTTGTTATGCATTTTCTGTCAGTAATCATAACCCACTAAAATTTTCATTCATGGTCCCAGTGGGATTTTTTAAATAAAGAACATCGATATATTTTACAATTAAAGACTTCAGTGTGTTGAAAATGACATGTACGTTCCAAAGTAAAGGTAAGTATTATTTTTTATGACATAGTTCTTGGTCATTGTTGTAGGTGTTTTGTGGGAAACGTTCCCAGTTCAATTTTCCTTTTCCTTTCAACATTTAACAAATAAATTTGAACTGTTTTATTTACTTATTAAAATCTATATTATCACAAAAATCAAATGTATTTTACTACGTTTGTGATTGGTTTCACACAAGACTAGTTCGTTATGTGCCACACTTTTTTTTTTGTTTATACGTACACCTGTGGTCCTCAACCTTTTTTTGTTCACAGCACTCTATCCTAAGTATTGAGTTCCCGCTGCACACTTACACACGTGATGGCAACAATGCAAGAGGAGACTAACATACAGGTTGGCAACAATACGCACACAGCTTGCCTTCACCAGTCAGTTGTTTGTAGGCTTGTAGTTGAAATGCCATTGCCAGTTGTGGCATATTTTGAAGTGGATTCTCTTGTTAGTTTTTCAAAATAAATATCAAGTGAAATTATTTTAACTACTATTACAAGGCTCAGAAGTTTCGCGGCACATATTGCTAATCTCACGGCACAGTGGCGTGCCGCAGCGCACACGTTCAGAACCACTCAAGTACAATTTTCATACTCATGATTTTCACACGTACATGTGTTAAGTCGTAAACCAGGCTTAACACACTGCAAAACACAAACCAAAACAAAGAAAAAAAATTGCAGCATTGCCTTAGGCTGTGTCCAAATTGGCAGATATCGTTGAGAAAAATGTCACGTGACCAGATTTTGTCAACAAAAATGATGATGTCACGTATTTCGTGATTTGGTATTTGATTTTTGTATTTAACGACACTAGTGAAATTTCGAAATCACTAACTTACCAAATCGTCATACTGCAATAACCATAAAAAAAATCCAAGGAGTGTAAATTATGCACATAGAAGTTGAATAATTGCATGACGTGCGTGATTTTCACTACTCTCATTGGTGAAAGTGCAGAAAATTATTATCAAATGTTTGGCATATTATGATTATTNTCCCGCTGCACACTTACACACGTGATGGCAACAATGCAAGAGGAGACTAACATACAGGTTGGCAACAATACGCACGCAGCTTGCCTTCACCAGTCGGTTGTTTGTAGGCTTGTAGTTGAAATGCCATTGCCAGTTGTGGCATATTTTGAAGTGAATTCTCTTGTTAGTTTTTCAAAATAAATATGAAGTGAAATTATTTTAACTACTATCACAAGGCTCAGAAGTTTCGCGGCACATATTGCTAATCTCACGGCACAGTGGCGTGCCGCAGCGCACCCGTTCAGAACCACTCAAGTACAATTTTCATACTCATGATTTTCACACGTACATGTGTTAAGTCGTAAACCAGGCTTAACACACTGCAAAACACTAACCAAAACAAAGAAAAAAAATTGCAGCATTGCCTTAGGCTGTGTCCAAATTGGCAGATATCGTTGAGAAAAATGTCACGTGACCAGATTTTGTCAACAAAAATGATGATGTCACGTATTTCGTGATTTGGTATTTGATTTTTGTATTTAACGACACTAGTGAAATTTCGAAATCACCAACTTACCAAATCGTCATACTGCAATAACCATAAAAAAATCCAAGGAGTGTAAATTATGCACATAGAAGTTGAATAATTGCATGACGTGCGTGCGTGATTTTCACTACTCTCATTGGTGAAAGTGCAGAAAATTATTATCAAATGTTTGGCATATTATGATTATTNCGTGCGTGATTTTCACTACTCTCATTGGTGAAAGTGCAGAAAATTATTATCAAATGTTTGGCATATTATGATTATTGCCTTATTAAATAAAGTGCAATTCCCAATGGTAAGTTTAATTTGTTTTAGATTTCATACGTAGAAATGTTTTGAAGAAGCATATTAGCACATTTGCACGTGTACAAAACAAGAAATGACGTCCGACCCCTTACGAACTGAGACATACGAAATCGCAAAAAATAATAACGAAAAGTTCAATTCGGACACAGCCTCAGATTAACACAAAATGGCAANGAGACATACGAAATCGCAAAAAATAATAACGAAAAGTTCAATTCGGACACAGCCTCAGATTAACACAAAATGGCAAAAAATAATAACGAAAAATTCAATTCGGATACAGCCTCAGATTAACACAAAATGGCAGGTTCTACATTCCATGNGCAAAAAATAATAACGAAAAATTCAATTCGGATACAGCCTCAGATTAACACAAAATGGCAGGTTCTACATTCCATGGTCATTATGCTTATTGCTTATTTGGGTGTATGGAGCACAATATTTTTAATACGATAACAAGTTACTACCTGCATTTCCACATTCGTTAAAAACATTGGGTAACACCAAGCTCACAAGGTATTTACCACGAGACGTCATAATATTTGTATTTTTTGTACAATCTGTTTTCATCTCAGGCACAACAACACACCATACCAGAAAATAAACATGACTGATGACTACTGTTATTACTTCACAACACCAACTTCTGGCAAAAAAAGACAGACATTATTGAAAACACCATGGAGTAATTAGATTATTACCTCCTTGGAAAACACAGATTACATGCCATCTAGCGAGTATAGTACTAACTACATCAAAAGTACCGGCCAAAAAAATGATGATTATTAATTGAAATAAATTCGATACCACATCCAGTTAGAAATACAATCCGTAACGCAAAACTGCCATAACATAAAATGTGGGATGAAATTAAATTCTCTTCGCAGTGTGAAACTGCCACAAATAAACACGTGGCGCATGTATTAATACTTTCGCATTGTAAAACTGCCACATTTATAGTTTTGGCATGTTCTGAAACATCTTAAAAAAAAATGAAACTGTAGATACAGATGCGGAAGTTTTTCACTGGAAATAGACCACTCACCGGCACAAAAAATGGCCATAGTTAGTTGTGGCGGTATTGTTTTGGGTGTGCGAATGTTTACCTAGCGCTATTAATTCAACACTAAGGCCTGGAACTACTTTCCCTCCTTTGTTACCAACTTTACTGGGTACATGCCAGTCAGTGTGCCCGTTATAGTACATGCAGATAGGAGCAATGATTTTTCAAACGTTGGTTTCAAAGGTGATCAATTAACCGTAAACAGCCTATAAATGGGCCCCGGGCGGCGGCACTAGGAAGTGACGCGGTCCGACAGGCAATCGGGCCGTCCTGCCGACGGCCTTCGACCCGTGNCCCCGGGCGGCGGCACTAGGAAGTGACGCGGTCCGACAGGCAATCGGGCCGTCCTGCCGACGGCCTTCGACCCGTGCTGTCTCCGCGGATAAGCCCCTGTGCTCGCGACCTCGCAGGCAGTAGACAGGGAACCTGTGTTCCGCCGATCCTTCAGTCCGCGCTGGCCGCAGTCACCTAGTGGATGCGGCTTCTGGTGAGGCAGACCGGCATCGGCCCCTTCCTCCAGGTATGCTGCAGTAGGTTACAGTGGCGGATCTAGAGAAGCGCGAGAGCNTCCGCCGATCCTTCAGTCCGCGCTGGCCGCAGTCACCTAGTGGATGCGGCTTCTGGTGAGGCAGACCGGCATCGGCCCCTTCCTCCAGGTATGCTGCAGTAGGTTACAGTGGCGGATCTAGAGAAGCGCGAGAGCGGTACTAAGGGCGGCACTGCCAAACGTATCAAGTGCGCCATCGCCGTTACGTGCAGGGCTCTGAGTTGACGTGCAGTGTTCTCGTCGTGCTGCGTGTACCTACGGAACTTTAAGGGCTCTGCCTACCAAGCCTGCAGCCACGGAGTTTAGATGGATAATCAATGTTAAAGGAATACCTTCTCAGTGCATACATTTTAAAGATAACTGTTAAAAAATAATATTCAACCCAGATTTCTCAAATAATTCTACCCCTTTAGGAAAGTTTAAAAAAAAATGATTCATTCGTGAAATGTATATTTTAATATTACATTTTTAAGAAAATATTAAACAAAATAGTGCAACATTTATTAAAGTGCCAGTATTACTTAAGAAATGTCACATACAGTATTTTCGTTTGAAACAGTTATATTTTTAAATGATGCATTGAGAAGGCATGTCTTTAACGTTGATTGCTCACTTAAGCTCTGTGGCTGCAGGCTTGGTAGACAGCGCCCCTAAGCGGTGATTCTATCGTTACATTTGTGGAAAGTCTGTAGCGCGGTTCAATGCAGGGCTCTATACTAGTTTCGCAGTAATCTACCCACAGTTTTTTAAACTGTAAAAGTGTGAAAATGTCGTTTTTGGACACGTTGAAGAGCTTCAAAATAGTGTTTGCAATAAGCATGAGCTGTTGGAAGTTGCATTCATCCTTTGTCTGAAGTGTATTTCTTTCCGAGTGCAAACGTGAAACAGTTTATTTCAAAAACGTGTATTCTGCATTACAAACACAATGTAACCTAGTTCGCGCGCCAGGTAGACGTTTCCATTAAGGAGGGGGCTACTTGAGTTTGGATTGGAATGGGCTTATTAACGTCCCCCGGTGTTATGCCGGAAAGCTTATCAGGGGATGGCTTACAAACCAACTTATGATCTAACTTACACTAGCGCCCATGCCTTACCTAGGATTCGAACCCAGAACCTCCCGCACCCCAGACTGGCGGTGCACCAACAGTCTGCACCACGGGAGGTTGGCGGTTACTTGAGGGATGGAGCACTGTACAGTACGTTTAAACCACATGCTTACCAGTAAGCATTAAGTTTTAATATTAATAAATATCAACGCTTAGGATAGGCTATCTAAATACTTTTTTTTAAATTTCATTTTACTATGTTAGGTGTATTTAGTAATAATTCAGTAGTAACAATGTAATTCATTTAAAGGATAATTTAATTTTATCCAGGGTAAAGTCAAGCTCCAAGGAAAGTGGTCAAGACCCTTAGTTTCCCCTCCCTCCCCCCTCTGACTCCTGAGTAGGTAGGTAGGGCTTAACGTCCCATCGACAGCGAAGTTATTAGAGGCTGCTCAGAGAAGCAGAAACAGGGAAGTAACCGGCCATAGCCTGTTGTAAGGAACCATCCCAGCATTCATCTGGAGTGGTTTCGGGAAACCACGGAAAACCCAAATCAGGATGACCGGACCAGGAACTGAACCCGGGTCCTTTCGAATGCGTGTCCTGTGTGATACCACTACGCCGCCTAGCTCGGTAATCACACCAGTATAACCCTCAGACAAATCATAGCATCGGCGAAGATCGGTACAAGCTACGACAGGCAGGCACTTCAAGAAACTTTCTAGGAGAATGTACCGCTCACGACTACAAAACAATAGAAACAGACAAGTAAATTATTCTCGCAAAATAGCAATAGTTAAGGTTTTTATTGCGCATGAGCGTAAACCATCTACATATTACTTGATCTGCTGATCTGGTTCATTATATTTGTGCACTGGGTAGTAAATGCTAATTGAACGTACAAATCCTTCACATTTACATACTTGGAGAGGGAGAGAAAGGAGAGAGATCTGGCGTGGTTGAGCCAGTCAGCCATCCAGCCTGTGCCGCTTAGAGACATACGGGAAAATTGTGAACCGCAGCAAGAAGATAGAATAATATTTTTGTAGATAACAATTTTCGAGATAAAATCTCGTAGAGATAAATAGGTAGAAACCTGTGCATGTTTTAATTTTACGTGTTTTATACAACGTTATTACTGTACTCGACTTATCAGCAGTATGAAATGTCTGCTTGCATAATTTGGAATTTTCAGGGACTTCAAAGGAATTCCTACNGTACTCGACTTATCAGCAGTATGAAATGTCTGCTTGCATAATTTGGAATTTTCAGGGACTTCAAAGGAATTCCTATGCGTTGCAAATAAGTACTGAAAATGTACTTTTTGAAAAGAAATAACGCTTCTTTTTTTCATTGTGGGCACTTTTTTTAAATTAATATGTTCACATCAAATACTACATCATAGGAATGAATAATCCAAAGAAGTAAATTATTGGGATGTATACCATAAAGAGCTCCAAACCAAATACATATACAGAATGTTCGGAAATTAAACACCCAAACTGCGGTAGATGATTCGTTATGAAACATGAAGTCGAAAATATATAGGACACCATATACCTAAAAACGGAATACTGAAGGATATATAAGCGTATGAAAATTGGGTTTTTAAAACGTATTTTTGCCGTATGCNATACCTAAAAACGGAATACTGAAGGATATATAAGCGTATGAAAATTGGGTTTTTAAAACGTATTTTTGCCGTATGCCTTGTACAACGCTTACAAAGTCTGCAGCAAAACGGTGATCTAGGCTTCCCATGTTGCAGAGACACATGCGTAATGCTGGTCGTCCTCAGTCTGTGCGCACTGTTCGGCTTGAGGAAGTGATATTAGTATACGCTCCATAACGCGCCAAATGGGCATGTCCCATTCAACCGCATGGGACGTACTGTGGGTAAATCGCCGCCATCCCTACTGCTAGCAGAAAGTACAAGGCATTCAGCGAAAATACGTTTTCAAAACCTAATTTTCACAGGTTCATATCTTCTTTAATATTCTGTTTAGGTATATGGTGTTCTATATATATTTTCGACTTTATTTTTTATAAGGAATCACTTCCCGCAGTTTGAGCGTTTAATTTCCGAACAGTCTGTATACGTGTGTGTATATATATATAGACTATGTATAAACTTTTTAGTGTGAAGTAGTTTTTTATTCTTATATTGTCTTCTTCACAAATAATCCTGATATTCGACGTATATTTATTAAGGGTATTACGTAACGTTTATTTATGCTAATGCTTGAATATAACCTTTATGCATTCAAGGCTTTTAGACACTGTAGTTATTTAATGAATACTGATTATGACCTTGAATTATTAATGAGCTTATAAACTTCAGTAATCCTAGCATGTTGATAGTTTCCACTATACTATACATTTATAACCCAAGAGCGCTCGAAAGTTAGAAATTAGTTTGCACAGAAAGACGTATATTTATGGTAGTTGAATAAAAATACAGTGATATAGTGTGACCGAAATTTAATAGTGTACCTAATTCTGGAGAGTAATAATCTTCCTTTCCTGCCACTATTGATGAAATTGTGAAAATAAAATACGCATTTGAGTCTTCAAGGGAGGGCTGTGAACCCCACAATCACCTCATTTGTGTGTTTCCAGGTGGTGAATTGTCGGGTCCGGTGGAAACGATAAAAGAGAAAACATCCACTGGAATATGGAAATTTGCTCGTGCGTAACGCGATTATTCTCGTATGTCAAGCTAAGCTGTTGTTGGCGACTCGCGGTCGCTGCTTGCGACGTTTTTGCTCGCGCCGCGCGCGGTAGTTTTATGTGCAGGCGGTAGAGAGCAGTACTTGTCGCTGAGTGCACCCACTACCGGGGAACACGTAATGGCCCATACCGGAGAGCATTAGCTCCTCTTATTGCGCGGCCCGGGAAAAACTGTCAGCGCTGATAAAGCCCCTTCCTCTTCGCGGGAAGGTGTTCTTGCTTCCTGTTGCTTCTAATTTCCATCCTTCATTCCTCCCCTATTTTTTTTTTTTTACTCGCCTCGCGGACGTAACCAGCTGCATCGTCTCATCGGAAGCCGCGCCACAAAAGGTCCACTCGCCGCCTCTATACGGAGTTATTGTACAAATGCCTGCGGTAACGACTAAGAAGGGGTATTCCTCCCCGACCTCGTCGAAGGGCACTGCGATGCCATAAGCACTTCGAGCCGTGTCTGGTCGTCCTCAGATGTCCGACGAAACAACTCGAGCCGACCACTCGCCTCTGAATCCCAAGCCTCCGGGACCGTAAAATTCAAACGGTTAAGAAGTTATAAGTACGGCTTTGGTTGGTTCCGAGCGTGCTCTGTGTGGCTTTATGGTTAGCGGATCAAGTGCATTCGATGCTCCGCCTTCACGGCTAATGTCGACAGCGCGCGAGGCGAAGGTTTTCACCGTAAATATAGGTTATTCCTTGAGAAATGTTAGTTCAGTTGTAATGCTTTCAAAGGAACAGCCAACATGCTATGTACTCTATAGAAATCCTTTTAACTTTAGGAACGGAGTAGCCCGGTTTTTCAGTTCAGTTCTATTTCCTCATAAAATAGACTATAGAAAAAAAGTATAAAATTATGTCTGCCTGCCGTGTGAACTTTGTTGCAACGAGTTTCTATTCCCGTTTAAAAAAAAACATCTGAACGTATTCTCGGTCGGTTTTCCTACAGCCGAGTGTGTCCGATGTTTAGTAGCATACATGTTTCACATTAGGGAAGTCACATGCCATTTCCCGAATGTTTACACTGGGATTGGTGTTTCCCAAGAGGTTTTAAAAACTTAATTTCAAATGCACTATGAAGTTACCCAATATTGTGCAATTCTTTAGCAAAGCCCCAACATAGTCCGAAACTGCTTCATCAGACTGCTGTATCACAAAATATTCGAACAGAATACATGCGAAACTACGATAGTGGCATCCTACAGATGTTATCAAACAAAAGAAAAATTCAAAATTATTTTAAAAATTTAATAAAGCAAGTGATGCCAACACAAATGTCACTCGGTCGAAAGGTGCGAGCGAGCGCCGTTAGGCACGAGCGAAATCGTGCATTGGTTTTAATATAGAATCGCGTCCAATAAACTTATAAGGTCACCGCTTAAATTTCCGAAGTTCTACTATCGCAACGAAACCTCTGCGCGGAGAGGCGACACCGCTTTACATACACCTGTCGGCGTCGTTCGTAGCTCTTCGTCGATGTTTGCCTCTCTCACACAAGCAGACGTGCCCCTGAGTAGGCGACCGCCGTAAGGGAGCATGCGTGTTGCGTAATGGGAGCACGGTGTAGTGTAGCAGATAGCGGCCTGCTGACCTCGCTCGCGGACGTCTTGTGCGGCGGCCGCGCCCCGCCATCCTGGCCGTCAGCCCTTGGCGTGCCGGCACGCAGCGACGCCCGCCG
>NQII01000146.1:453363-478732 GCA_002778355.1 Clitarchus hookeri
CCCGCCGTGACGAGAATGACGACGTCGAGGGGCGGCCACCACACTTGGCACACTGACACAACCACCCGTGCCATCCCTCTTCAGCGCCGCGTCAGTCGGCATTCCGTTCCGGCCGGTTGACTCCCCTGCAGCCAACCACACTCGCCCGCCACCTTCCTTCCACGAGGCTTGTATGGGCTGTTGGCGGTTACTTGAGCACTTCGGAAATCAACCTCTGAAAAATACCCACCCCCACCCCCTACCAACTGCGTGTATTTTAACACGTACACTGACTGGTATAATCCAATAACGGTTACTGCACACTTTGCCTCGTGCAATCTAAGTTTATTTAAAAGAAATTGCACCAAAGGACAACGTGCCGAATTCATGCACACTCAGTTGTAATGATATTTTGCGTGAGAACTGTTTCTTACTCGTTACCAACACACGTGTTTTCTCACTGTTTTTCTTTATATTTTTGTACGTGAATTATTATAATTTATAAATAAAATATGGGTAAAACTTTAATTTAACGAAAAATAAGATACTTTCATGTTATCAGAGGTATAAAACGCTTGTGATACATTGCATATTTAGGAAATAACTAAACACGTCATACATGGAGTGATTTTTCAAAGGTTTGATTCAAAAAGTGTGAAGAAACCGCGAATAAACCCAGGAATGTTGGTAACGGCAGATAGAAAGTAGTCCCACGCCGTAATGTTAAATTAAAAGTGTTAGAAAAACAACTGAAAATACGGAAAATAAATTTTTACTGCATGCCAGTATAAAATTAGCAAATCTGGAGAATATTTACTTTTAAATTACTTTCGCAGTTTCATTTGACCGAACAATGAATAAAGTGATCAGGCTCATGACAATGTGAATTTTACGTATGGTGGAAGGATACACAACAATCATACAAATAGGTCTTAAGCAGGACTTTCGAAAGTTCTCAGTTTACCGTGTATAACGCCACTGTGTACTTTTCTGTAACGAAACTCCCATGTAGACCCTTAAAATGCCATGGCTGTAGATAACGTTTTTTTACCTTTCCAGGAAAAAGTCGTATTCCCAGAACATATATATATATATATATTGAGTTACGCGTATACGCGTAGACAGTGGTTATACTGGCGGCTTACACCTCGAACTCCAACCGCACTTGCCAGTAAACTGTTGTTACTGGCCAGCGACATTTAGGAACGTCGTTCGCCAATCAGCGCCTGGTAACCTTCTCGCCAGCCAGGAGCCCAATCTATAGCAAACCTGTCGCAGCATGCAGCAACCAGACACAGCGCCCATTCGAAATCCTCGTGCATCCAGTGAGATAATGGGTACTCCTACATCAACGGATCCGCCACGCCATTGATTTCGTATCTGTGTAGTGAACCTACTCTGTGGCTGTACACGCTGTTTCGAAATGTTTACAAGTTTCAGGAATAGTCAATCAGTGAGATAAAATTAGAGTGATGCGTTTTTTACAATAGGGTTAATCCTGGCTAGCTCGAAACTTAGGTCTTGGACAAATCTTACATCAAATCACACACCCACTAATAAACAACCTGCCGTCTTCCTTTGTTACCAGTGTTTCCAGCAACGTTTTATGCTCATGTTTCTGTTACTGGGCCAATGTCGATTTCCCCCACTCCCATCCTAATTATGATGTGGGCTAAGACCCAGGGAGGTAGTTATGGCATCGGTCGCGGCCAAGACTCCCTATTCCATATCTGTGATAATGCCCTCCCTCGTGTATACATTTCGCTTTCTTGTAGCCCTGAGGCGTATTAGATCCCTCTGCCTACCTCGGATCCTCACCATAACACCCTAGATTACGGTATAATTCGTACCATTTGCCGCCTACAAATTCAGTCTAGTGATTAATCAGTGATTACAAACAGTGAAATATCGTTTACTGAAAATCGGTTAATGAGCTTCGGTCGACTAGCGAACAGATTTGATGAACCGGTAAACCAAGCCTCAAAGCAGTTGAATTAATGGTAAATAATGGAAATAACCGTTAAATAAAGGCACTTCAGTTGCTGTAATTATGACTGCGTTGTAAAAGTAATTCCAGAAAAGAGATGTTCCCAGTTTGTTTTATTGGAGTGTAAATAATTTTCAATACATTCATCTGCGATGCACGTCAGGCAGTTTGCACATTATCTGCTGGCAGGATAATGTTATGATCTGACGCACTGCATTACTGGAATTAGATGCAAGAAGATATACGTTTGTAAATGCCAGCTCCAGTTTATATACGCTCGTCATAAACGCCCGTCTTTGCAGCAAAATGTACACACCTGATCTTATGGAACGTAAATAAAACCTTTTTTTTTTTGCCAAATTCACTAAATTTCTTTAAGCTGAATTTTTTTCTCCCTCACGTTAAAACGTAGCTCAAATTTGTCACCTGTCGAATTATGCGCGTGTTTTGCACGAAGAGAGTGTGACGGACGTTGCCTTTGGCTGTGGATATCATCGGGGTACTCCTATTTCCCTTGCCCATGCATTCCGTCGCTGCTCCATTTCACTTTACGTTCCTGATTGTTAAAGGCATAGTTATTAAGCAATTTCCAAATCTCAAATTCTCAGCCGTTTTGATTTTGTGCGTCTATTTTCACCACCATTTATGAGAGACCAGTAGGCCTAACTTTACGCTGTCTCACTGTCGTACTTTCGGGACGTACGTAAAGTAAATTAGCTCTTATGCGTTATACCGTTTGACTTTATTATACTCGTTTGTCAAATGCGTATGTATTTGCGCTAGATTATGGGCCCACATACAGTCCAATGAAAGCGATTTTAGTTAAACCTTCACAAAGGTGTCGACGGATAGGTCACATTTTCGTTCATAAAAAACGAAATACAGAAATGATACTGAAACTTGCTCTTGACATAGGAGAATATCATTGAGTGTGCGCTTGAAACTCTGTTGTGTATCGAAGGCAGGAGCTTGAACTAAACCTCATTTATCCTGGAGAGATTTCTTTAAATGTTATATTTTGCAATCATATTACAAAAATAAGGTGCTCGAAGATAGTAACATTCGGATAACCCGTAAGTACGTTGAAGTTTATTAAATGAATATAATTGTATTAATAAATATCTTTCTCTTTTAAAGTACGCTTCATACTTTCGTAGTCAACCTGTATTTTCCAGTTTTGAGTTGCTTGGCTTCGTGGTTCGTAACCCTTATTTGATCCTCTTACCGTGGCGGGTAGAGACATTTCCAAAATGTGACTATCTTATAACCAGTGTAGCGTTCCTATTTATGGTATAGGGCTTGCCCCGTATTTTTCCGTATTATACCTTAGCTTGCGATTTGCCAATTCGTTTACATTTCTGAAATGCGCGTGAGAGATTGCGTGTTGTGTGGGGAAGTCCCGTCGCAGAGTTACAGTGACGGAAATGCAATAAACACAACATGTGTATTGACATTGACTACATGTCGGAGGTTTTATACAAGCTGTTAAAAATGGGCCGCACCTAACCGTAAGCACGCTGCAACACTTTGCACCATGGCTTTTTGCCACTGCATGTCTGCAAGTTCATTTCGTAGTTGAAAGGGGGCATCAGTGATCGCCCGTATCAACTGGTTCTGTGTGTCTGGTTTCCGTCCGCTGTACACCCTACTCTTCAGGCAGTCCCGGAACTAAAAAAACGTTCAGTGGGAGAGGTCAAGAGACCGTGGTAGCCGTGGGAGTGGCCCACCTATTCCTATTTACCTGCACGAATACTATGCATTCAAGAATTCAGTCACAGCTCTGCTGAAGTGTGGAGGTGTCCCATCCTGTTGCAACCACATTTCACGTCGTACTGCTAACGGCACATCTTCCAATACGAGTGGTAAGTCGTATTCCTGAGATTGTCTATAGTAATAAGCACTGAGACTGCCCTGTATGAAATGTGATCCAACGAGATCCGCACCACACATTCACTAAAAACCGTTCTTGTAAATTTGTATTTATTGCATTTCCGTCACTGGAACTTTAAAACGGAGCTTCATAGCCTAAATGACCTCTAGAACACGCTGGCGAAGTTTTCTCGGTTTCGTCGGGGAACATCCTGTACAAGTGGACGCTACCGTGTGCATCGCACATCCACAGTTGCCAAAAAAAAAATGGCCTAAATTGCTATTAATATGGCTGAAAGTCATTCGCCATCACTACCTGACAAAGAAGTTTTCGTGCAGTAGCCCAGCCAAAAGTGAATCTCTTTGACGCCATGTCATTGCCAGACAAGCACAATACCCGTTTCCAGAGCCCATTGAAAACAGTTACAAAGTATGCTTACAAGAATGGAATCGCCTCGCCGTCTTGGTTCTGTGTTTTTTTCTTTTTTGTTTATATTTTCAAAAAAGACTTTTCCGAAATAACCCCAATACCCAACTAGCCATTGGTCTTACACTACAGTACAGGTAAGTAGTTGGGCTTAACGTCTCGTCGAAACGAGGTCATTGGACACTGCAGTACAGATAGGACTAGGAAACTACGTACTCATAATTACGTCACAATGTTAATTCTACAAAAATTTGACAAAATCAATATTGCGACATAAATAAGAGTTCGTAGTTCAGTCGTTATGCCTGTTTTGTTGTGTAAGGTCAATAGCTAGCTGAATTTTCTTTTTAAAATATAAACTTGCTATAAAAACCAAGAAGCCAAAATGGCGGGAGGACTTTCCCCTAAACCTGTTCTGTGCTGACTTACACGAGGTGCGTTTCCTAATTGGCTGCGAACGGCGCCGACGTCACATCGGCCAGTTTCCTAGAAATCCTGAGGCCACTGACCTCGCCAGCCTGCAAGGACTTGAAACTGTCACCTCGATTATCACAGCCGTCACCAAATTTCTGTGTAGCACCCCCGTGGATGTCAGAGGAGACTACTGAATACTGAAGGAGGGTGTTTTGTGAATGGCAGGTAGGGATTTCCGAATCTCTCACCCTTTGTTACCGCTCACGCCCAAAAACTCTTCCTTCTTTCACCCCTTATCTTCTTCTGGCCCCCCTGTGAAACTGTCCATTCATTGAACCGCATGTCCTCCCTTATCCACTTTTGTCGTGTAACCGTTATTTTCCATTCTCCAGTTCCATAGCGAATGGGTCCCAGTATATTTCCCACGCATCGAAAGTCACAGTATTCTTCCAGTTTCAACTGCCGAACCCTTTTTTATACTCCAATATTTTCCATATTTATGGCCATTACGTCGTGTGTAAGAGTCCAACATAAGCACGGACGGAAAGCTCATTACCGATTAAGCTTATGGCAGATTAAATATTCCAATTTCCTAATTGAGCATCTTACTATATATNTTTGTGAATGGCAGGTAGGGATTTCCGAATCTCTCACCCTTTGTTACCGCTCACGCCCAAAAACTCTTCCTTCTTCCACCCCTTATCTTCTTCTGGCCCCCCTGTGAAACTGTCCATTCATTGATTCGCATGTCCTCCCTTATCCACTTTTGTCGTGTAACCGTTATTTTCCATTCTCCAGTTCCATAGCAAATGGGTCCCAGTATATTTCCCACGCATCGAAAGTCACAGTATTCTTCCAGTTTCAACTGCCGAACCCTTTTTTATNCAGTATATTTCCCACGCATCGAAAGTCACAGTATTCTTCCAGTTTCAACTGCCGAACCCTTTTTTATACTCCAATCTTTTCCATATTTATGGCCATTACGTCGTGTGTAAGAGTCCAACATAAGCACGGAAAGCTCATTACCGATTAAGCTTATGGCAGATTAAATATTCCAATTTCCTAATTGAGCATCTTACTATATATNACGGAAAGCTCATTACCGATTAAGCTTATGGCAGATTAAATATTCCAATTTCCTAATTGAGCATCTTACTATATATACAAAGGAACGTTAACAATTGAATGATTATGTAATATTCTGCAATGTCAATGTGTCTTGTCTTGTCTTGTCGATGAGTTTTAATTTCTTTTGAAAAAGTGATACCGGCACATTAGGTATTTATGCTGCTGGCCATTAAAATTGCAACACTACGGCGAAGGACGTGAGCTATCGCATCCAGATTTATTAGTCAGAATACCCATCATACACAACTGACATGATTACTCTTGCAGCTCGGTATGACTTACAGAACATGGGTAAATCAGTACTGTGTGGCCCCATCACGCTGTTACACCGCCCATGCTGCTTCGATGTGTGCCCAAAGTTCATTCGTTGTGGCCACGGTGCCCTGGGGCAGGTCAGTCGTCATCCAACCATGGACAACACGATCTCGTTGAGTGAGAGTTCCGGTGCGCACCAGACGTCTGTCCTCGCGCGCTTTGGTGCGACGGGTCTGCTGACGTCATGCATGTCGCTCAGCCCGTCACTCCTCAGCCCATTGGCCCCAGATCGGCTTCACGGTTGCTACGTCTATTCCAACGCAAGAACCAATCACGCGGTAGGATACTTCACTATTCCGATAGACCACAATTCTCCTGCGGCCAAAGGCGGATACTTCGACGCGGCATATTCACTTCGTCTGTGCACGCGAACTGTAGGGAAATACAATGTCACTACCTCTCAGCGGATCCCCAGCCTTCACTTATATACCGCTTGTGAGTTTCGTTATTGCTGCACTTGCTGCGCCACTAAGCTTAACAGCTAATCACACCATTGTCCTACCCTGCTCTACGCATCCTCTCAGTGTGTGGTCCTTCAGGTGAGTCCATAGTGTTACAATTTTAATGGCCAACAGTGTATTAACCGAAACATCAGTCTGCGTAGCATCAAAACTCGTCCTTTGGTAGGAATGTTTTTGTTGCTGATCGCAGTCTAAATTCGAATCTACGGTTTGAATATGTGAGACTGTGGTCACTGTAAATATATTTCTTTTGCATCTCCTGGCTATNCTAAATTCGAATCTACGGTTTGAATATGTGAGACTGTGGTCACTGTAAATATATTTCTTTTGCATCTCCTGGCTATTGAAATGGTGAAATTTTTTAACAGTGTTCACTGACTTGAGCAGTAAATTAGTATAAACTACTGTAAAAAAANGCTATTGAAATGGTGAAATTTTTTAACAGTGTTCACTGACTTGAGCAGTAAATTAGTATAAACTACTGTAAAAAAATTTTTAACAGGTCACTGATTTGATATGCATGCATTCACTTCTTTCAGTTGGGTTGGATTTTCAGTGACTCAGATTCACATTGCGTTCATAGAGGGAATAAAAGTCGGACATCTTTGTGTGGGCTGTTCGCGGTTTATTGAGCATTTTATAAAACCCTGTTTGGTATCTACTTTTTTGTCCGCGCTGTATCCTTCTGCAATATGTAAATTAAACATTGACACGGACCCAGTAACTTTATTTGTGTGTCAGTTGAGTGAAATTAATATTAATTTAGTAATTATTTTTCTTATGTGAATAAAACAAACAGGAGCTTAAATAAATTCAGTGTGCACAAATTTAAACATAATTTCAATATTAAATCAATACATGGAATTACTCTTCCTAAATAGCTTCCAACTATACTGGGCGCTAGCCAGCGCGTCCGTTAAAATACAGAGGTTATATTTTTTTTTTTTCAAAAGTTTATTTCAAAAGTCTTAAGTTAACCGCGAAACTGTTGTAATATGTCATGGAACATGAAATTCCTTTAAAAAAATTAGATGGAAAACAGTGATACCACTTAGTCGGTATTGTAAAGCTTTCTTTCTCCTAGTTGTAGGCATAACCGGTACCTGCAGTTTTCCTGTACTTCCATCGTAATGAAAAGTTTGCCAACGTATTTAATCACTTGTTAGCCATATTCATGCTCGTGTATGAAAAGCTTAAAGCATAACTTTTTTTTTTTTTTGCTAATCAACATTTTTCGTTTTATTGAAGGACGGCTTGCAAATCTAAACGCACACCCAAGGACAGCACATAACACTGTATTGACAGCAACTCGGGTATGTTCATCAGTATTTATCCAATTAAATACCCCGTGTGACAGTATATGAACGTTTTTTTAATTACAGCGTAATATAGAACTAGAATTATGAACACAATGCCGCTATTTTGTAGAAACTTGTAATATGTTAAACTTGTCTAAAGGGCGATTCTCATGAATTTCTCTGAAATAAAAATTACCCAAGAGAGAATTTTCTTGCTGGGTGTAACACTGAACCTTGGGATGTTTTGTCCTACTTGATATTTGCATTTACATTTAGTTAAGAAAAACAATTTTTCCGTTTGTGTAATGATGATATTTCTTTTCTTTGTTGCAGGTAAGCGGAACCATGGGATATTTTTGGCAGTAGAGAAGTAGTACTTGGCATTTAGTAAGTAAAGACTGTTTTTTTATTTCGCATTTTACATTTTACGTGGCCTTCCTGATTTCATCGTGAATATGATTATTCGTTGGATTGTGGGCATGAAACATGGCGCAAACCTTTAAAAAAGTTAAATATGTTATGTAGAATCTGTAATAGCAATTGAGCGAAAAATAAGCCCTAGATTGTACACTCTAAAACTGAATCAGTGTAGATCGCTCCAAATTAGTGAAATCTAACTGCAGGCTAGATTCTTCACTGGAATCACTGAATTCCTGTAGATTATTTCAGGAACATCATTGAATAATTTGAAAGTTATTTCTGCTGACTAACACTGAATTCCACAGCCAGTCTCGGGTCTCCATTTCATTTCGCGCATTCGCAGTAGATTATGAGGANAGATTCTTCACTGGAATCACTGAATTCCTGTAGATTATTTCAGGAACATCATTGAATAATTTGAAAGTTATTTCTGCTGACTTACACTGAATTCCACAGCCAGTCTCGGGTCTCCATTTCATTTCGCGCATTCGCAGTAGATTATGAGGAAGATTTCGCTGATTTTACTTCGAAGTGAACAGTGACGCAGAAGTTTGCAAAAGTCGAGCTGTCGGTTCATCTATTGTGATCTCGTTATCTCGCCTAATAAGCTCGTACATGTGGTGACAAGATCTGTGAAGGTTGCCGAATCTTTCTATGTTTTGTGTGACTGCCCTATGATGACGTCAGATAGGGGCTCAAGCGAGTTTACTCATAACATTTTGCCATTGTTTGAATGTTGTGGCGGTGACGAATATTCCGCCGTGTATCCCTACTTAAGGCAATCGCCTATTGAAAGTTATGTTTGTGTAGGTTAAGCAAAAATCGATGAAGCGCTACGGCCGACGCCGACCGCCTCTACGCGCGAAGCGCTCAACTGGCGTGCAGTCTTTTCGTCGACGACTCGCCTGAAAGTGACTTTAGGCGGTGGACCTATAATTTTATTGGACGCGACTCTGTAGCAAAGTCCAAGGCATATTTTGAGAGAAAGCAGTTTGAAAAAGCCGTTTGTAGGTATGTTGGAGGGGACGAATATAATTTTTCCAATGTGCATGAAAGTACCATTTCGTTATCTTCTGGAATGTACTTTTTTTTTTTTTTTCGTAGGCAACCCTGTTATGGGACTTGTTTAATAGTTTCGTCAAAAAACGCATTTTTCAAACACGCTGCAGCGCATTTCAAGCGCCATGTAGGGGACCGCCACTGAATTAAGCGTTTGTTCTGAGAAATACAATAGAAGTAGGAAAATGCCTATTCTAACGCACGTGGATGCTGGACGCGGAGTCAAGGCGGCCATATTGGATGACGTCACGTGAAAAACTTCTGCTCTGTCATTCCTCGTCAGCAATGGCCATCTTAGATTTCCCTTTTTTTCTCTAGAATTTCCCTTTTCCCTCGGAATTTCCCTTTTCTCCCTCCTGCTCTATCATTCCACCTCGACTCTTCACACTCTTGCATTCCAATTAGTTTTCTCATGCTCTGACATTTCTATGGTTTTTTTTCTCACCCTCTGTCATTCCTTCCTGTCTCTCTCATCCATTCTATCCAGTGGGGGATTTTCTCATATTCCTCCAGGTCTCCTTTATGTTCTCTCTTGTGGTTTTTTTTTCTCGTACTATGGCATTCCTAGCTATCTCTCTCTCTCGTTCGTTCTATCCCTTGGGTTTTTTTTCTCATATTCCTTCTGGTCTCCTTGATTTTCTCTCTTGTCGTCCTTTCCTCTCTTTCATGGGTTTCGCGTCCTCCATCTTGGATATTCCCTCATCACCATCGTCTGATATAGTCGGCCATCTTTGATTCCCGCATCCGCCACCAGAGTGTGCTAAGCCTTCTTTAATTCCCGCGCCTGCCGCCAGTCGGCTGTTGTAGGCGATCATCTGTGATTCTCGCGCCAGCCACCAGTGTGTATGAAGTGCTACAGTTCGTGGCTAGGAGCGCTGGTATCGGCGTGGCCATTTTGTGCATATGTGTTGGTTCACTCGTCGTCATTAGGGGCGCGCTGGCATCGGGGAGGTAAGTTCAAACGGTGGCCAACAGGAGTGCTGGGAATGTTTTTAGTTGTTGTTTGTGAACTCAATAAAATGCAGGAGGCGTGCGGTTTCTATCCGACCACCCTAGGGAAAATGAGAATTTTTTGTATTTGAAGACAATGAAATTCAGGAAACTGAAGTAGAGCGTCAAACATATAGTATAAAACAATCATTATAGTTATTATTTAAAAAATTCGAAGTCATGCAAAATTAACTGCAAACGGTTTGTGTATAGCGAAACTATGCAGAAAAAAATACAAACTGATAGTGAGGTTATGAAAAGAAATGGTAAAATTTGTGGTAATACAGAAATTAATGAGGTTATGCAAAAATAAATAGCAAAAATTGAGGCAATACGGAAGGGTAGTGAGATTATGCAGAAATAAATATAAAATTTTAGAACATAACAAAATGATAGATTTAATAATTTCGAAAAAACATTTTGAAGGCCGTGAAAAAAATCATAGGGAACGGAAAGAAAATTTAAATTACATATAAATTGATCTGAATGAGTTTAAAATAAATGAACTAGCGAATGTGACAGATACACGCAAAATAAGAAGGGCTAAGGGAAAAAAGAAAATAAAGAAAATATTGTTGGGATGGTTAAGTACACAGCATATCCAAACAGTTCAAAAGGGTACTGAAGTGCAAAAAAAAAAAAAAGGAAAAAAAGGGAGTTAAATTTCAGGCAGTGAGAAAAAGAAAAAAGAAAAAATACTGTATGGTGAAGGTAGTGAGAAAAAAAGAAAGAAAAAAGGGGGAAATGAGAATGATTGGAAGTAAACGAAGAAGAAAGAAAATTAATTGATAAAGACAGACCAGATAAATTAGGATAAGGAAACAATTGTATATAATTTTTGTTTGTAAAAAAAATAATAGTTTTGATTCAAAAAAATTTGTAAAGTAAAAATTTTATAGAGATAATAAATTTATTACTAAGGAAAAAGTTTTTAAAGTATTAAGGTAAGAAATGTAATTTTAAGTTCAAAAAAAGATTATATTATAAATATTTATAATACAATAGCAAAGAAGAAGGTGCAAAATTTTCATAGAAAAAGTTGGTAAGTTACAAAAGGTGAGAAGTGACATGTGGGATACACCGTATAAAATAAATTATTAAAAAAATTTTTTTTTATTAATAAATGAAAATATCTGACACTAACCAAGCCATAGAGATCATAATAAATATAACAAGAAATAAAAACCATGATTCAAATATAATATGTAGACTGATGCAGGTAGAGTGCGATATATAGATGTAAAATTATAATTAATTTGGCTTGGATGACAAAACGCTAAAGAATGAGTATTAATAGTGGTGATAAAATCACCAGGGAGTTAATAGTAAAAACAAACTATATTAAATTAATAAGAACAAACAATTTTTTTTGGAAACCCAAAATATAATTTTTTTTTCAGCCGGATAAGTACTATGGAAAAATCTTTAAGTGAATGTTTTAGTGAAAAAATTATTGTATGATTATAACATAGAGAAATAATGATTATGAATTTTGAAAAAGAAAAGCATTAAGTGAATGTTATCATTAATGAGTTATTGGAAGATTGTAACATAAATATATAATTATTGTGAATTAAAATGTAAAAAGCATATTGCAGCAATTATAGAGAATCCACACTTAGATTTATTTAGGTTTGTAACAAATTTGTAAAATTTGTTCCAAACCGAGGGGGGGNGGGGGGGGGGGTTATATAACATTGCAGATTTTCGGGGTTATGATTACCGTTGATAATAAACGTTTTCATTATATATAATTAAAGAGTAATTGCTTATGTTGTCACTTAATTTAATATTATTCCAAATTGTGTTTTATTATATGAGTTAACAGTATCATCTTTGGTTATTTTAATAGTTTATTGACATAGAGATAATGTGTAAGTATTTTTCATTTGTTTCTAGACAGTATTCAGTATTAATATTTTGTTTGTTATTTTTCATTTCTTCTGTAGAGGGTAGTCAGCATTAAATCATTATTAAACGAAAGTAGACCTACTAAATAAAATTATCTTGGTTGTCTCCTATCTCGCCATTGTTGATTGGCGGAGAGATGTATCATGGTCAGGAGACAGCCAATCGGAGGACAGGAGACAACATAAGTAAGGCAGATGTAAAATTGAAACTAATTTTTTATTTAGAACAATTCTCACCACTTCCAACAATGGACATGAGTTATAATGAAAGTTTTAAGGATTTAAAATATAGTAAGATTGTTGAAATAGGTTTCGAAAGATGAATAATTGTTAATTGAAGAATAATGAATATTAATTTTATTGTGTTTGAGAAGATAAAAAATTATTTAAAAAATTATAAATGNTTGTTAATTGAAGAATAATGAATATTAATTTTATTGTGTTTGAGAAGATAAAAAATTATTTAAAAAATTATAAATGTATAATTTTGTTGAAGAAGAAGCTCAGGTAAAATAAAATTTTGAGAAGATTTTAATTGCAATATTATGATTTCTACTTAAAGGGAACAAATGATGACGTAAATATTTACTGAAATGTAACAACATAACTAAGAGTTTTTGTTATAGGCTCAGTCATTCAAGTTGTGTGTAAAACACCTTGGTTCACAAAAGCATCGTCATCATACTATCACAATGAATAAGTTCGTGAACTGACTGGCGCCTCGAGTGTAGGCAACCCTGAATCACGGTGACGTTAAATAAGTTCGTGAACTTGCGTATAGAGAGTAGTCAGCCACGCATCACCGCGATGTTTAGTAAGTTCGTGAACTGGCGTATGGAGTGTAGGAAGTCACGCAAAACGAAGGTGCCCACGAACGTACGGTCTGTACTCCTTATATGTGTACATTGCTATCAGAGGAAATCGCGCTGTTATTTATTAATGCTCTGCCTGTGCGACAGAATGAGAAGCCTTGAGATTACCTCTTTATTGGGGATGTTTGAAGAGGTTTACGTCGAAGTGCACAAGGGCATTAAGGGATACAATGTCTTATGCACCCATATCTCCCATAGCCCTAACACCCAAAGCAATGAATCGGTGGCGTACAGACATGTCATTCTGCTTGCAACAGTGACATTTTAAGGGTTTATCTTCGACATTTTATTCGTCGTAAGTTTGTAGCAAGTCTGGTTGCAGTACAGTCACGTGTAAGATTCGCATATATTCCGTTAGAAGTTTTGAAATGGGATGGTTTGTAAAAGTCATTTTTCACAGCATTGAAGAGCTACAAAATAATGTCATGTGCAGCATGCCAATTAATATATTGGTGAGCGCTGTATACTTGTGTCCATCGTGCTTCTCTGAACCGGCGAAACACGTGCTCCGTGATCTGTTCTCAGCAGTAACCATTTATAAACGAGAGGTGCTGGAACTGTCACNGTAATATCACCCTTTTTTATTTTAGAAATTCAGACCAATGTTTTGCAACCAAGTGATGGGTTTTTAATTTTATCAACTTTTCCTTTTACATCAATCAAAAACTCTTCCATATTTTTTACTAAGTTGGCAAGCTCACAGCGGTTAGTTGACAACCATTGTTTGTACTTTATTTCACTCAGTAGCTCATCTTCCACACTGATGATTCCATCCAGTACATCAACTCCTGGACATTTGTGAGATTGTGAAAGCAAGCTAACAACTTTCTTCTGAATCATCACAAACAATCATTTTCATTCAATATTTGTATGACATTTTACTCACTGTAGCTGCCAACATTAATTTCATATTTTGGTGCTGTAGGCGCACATCTATAGTTCATTTCATATAAGAAGGCGACATTCTGACAGTCAGTGAGTGGCAACTTAATATATTGAAAACAACTAACGTCCCATTTACAAAATCCTGTATCAGNTTGTTAATTGAAGAATAATGAATATTAATTTTATTGTGTTTGAGAAGATAAAAAATTATTTAAAAAATTATAAATTTATAATTTTGTTGAAGAAGAAGCTTAGGTAAAATAAAATTTTGAGAAGATTTTAATTGCAATATTATGATTTCTACTTAAAGGGAACAAATGATGACGTAAATATTTACTGAAATGTAACAACATAACTAAGAGTTTTTGTTATAGGCTCAGTCATTCAAGTTGTGTGTAAAACACCTTGGTTCACAAAAGCATCGTCATCATACTATCACAATGAATAAGTTCGTGAACTGACTGGCGCCTCGAGTGTAGGCAACCCTGAATCACGGTGACGTTAAATAAGTTCGTGAACTTGCGTATAGAGAGTAGTCAGCCACGCACCACCGCGACGTTTAGTAAGTTCGTGAACTGGCGTATGGAGTGTAGGAAGTCACGCACCACGAAGGTGTCCACGAACGTACGGTCTGTACTCCTTATATGTGTACATTGCTATCAGAGGAAATCGCGCGGTTATTTATTAATTCTCTGCCTGTGCGACAGAATTAGAAGCCTTGCGATTACCTCTTTATTGGGGATGTTTGAAGAGGTTTACGTCGAAGTGCACAAGGGCATTAAGGGATACAATGTCTTATGCACCCATATCTTCCATAGCCCTAACACCCAAAGCAATGAATCGGTGGCGTACATACATGTCATTCTGCTTGCAACAGTGAAATTTTAAAGGTTTATCTTCGACATTTTATTCGTCGAAAGTTTGTAGCAAGTCTGGTTGCAGCAAAGTCACGTGAAATGGGATGGTTTGTAAAAGTCATTTTTCACAGCATTGAAGAGTTACAAAATAATGTCATGTGCAGCATGCCAATTAATATATTGGTGAGCGCTGTATACTTGTGTCCATCGTGCTTCTCTGAACCGGCGAAACACGTGCTCCGTGATCTGTTCTCAGCAGTAACCATTTATAAACGAGAGGTGCTGGAACTGTCACAAATCATATTACTCAAAAGGAAGGCACTAAAAACACCGAGCAGTGATTACTTTCTGTGCACAGTAAAAGCCATAAGTATACTTCATACGCAATATGTCCACAATAATGGATGCTGGGACTGAACAGGTTAAAGTTGCATCAAAGAATCGTATGCATATGTGTCCATACCTACTACGAACATAACTATTTTACCTCGTTTCCTTAGAACGTGTATTCGATGCTCACTTACTACACGAGCTTGTGGTTTTCCCAAAGTAGCAGTGCATCAACATGGACGAGAGACTCAGCTGTCTTTACAAGGTGCTTTCCGACTTTACCCCCATCCACCCGTCCCGGACTGAATATGAAGGGCTGTCTGGCCGCTTCTAGGACACCCTGCAGGTGTCCTAGAAGGTAGTGCCAGGAAGGGGTTGACCCCGCCTACTATATGTGGGCCCCAGCTAATCCATATTCTGTTCCGCTGTCCGCCGTTGTCACGTGTTCATCAGCACGTCCAGCATGTCTGCTTGTCACATTTAGAAGACCGTCGGCGCCTGTCCCCTAGAGCGCCTGCGGCTTGTACCTGCTGCCTGATGCTAGCTGTCCTTCCAGTGGGCGAATTCTCCCTCCAGCAAGCTTAGATAAAATCTTTGGACGAACACCTCGTGCATTCCTTACCTTCACAGATGAGAAAATTCCGCGAATTAATTTGAAGACAGTGCGGACTTCAAACACAAATATATTTTAATTATTTTTTTGCTACTGGATCAGAGTATATTAGACTTGACCTGGATGAAGGCTACTGGATCAGAGTATATTAGACTTGACCTGGATGAAGTGTAAAAAAACAAGGANTAGAAAACAAGGACTGAGGTTGGTGCTACCTGGTCTGAGGTAAAACTGGCTATTCACTAGGGCATCAGCCTGAGGATTTAGTAGACTAGGTGTTTATATGGAACTTGCCTTAATATCTGGAGACCATTTGACTGCACTACAGCGGTGACGACTAGAACTTATGTAGTTCTCTTACATCGCCAGTTGTTCAGTTGTGGAAGTGTAGTAAAGAAGTTCCTGTGTCGTTGATTTTGTTAAAAATGAAAGTTATCTTTGGATAATTTGTAAACATTACGTTACTAACTGGCACTGAGTATACACAGCTGCTGTTCAGTTGGGTCTGTGTGTTTTGAGGTAGAAATTAATTATCATATGTAAGAGCGATATTTGGAATGTGGAAACCTTCTGAGCTGATGGGATCAGGGTCCCATAATACAGATAAGGTATTAAAACATCGGAAACCAATTTCGTATTTGATTTTATTGATTGTTAAAAATGAAATCATTACCACGAATAGATAAAAAAAGTTATACTTTGTTACATTTATCACGCAGTGAGGTATCGGTAGACTTGCCATCAGACTACTCATGTGTTTTTGCAGTGAACTTCTCGTTGATAAGCCAGAAGTAGTTATTGTGTTTCCCCAAACAAACTACTAGCGACGTTTCGGGAAGTCAATTGTGTTTCTGTCCACAGCCAAACGGTGCACTTCNTGTTTCCCCAAACAAACTACTAGCGACGTTTCGGGAAGTCAATTGTGTTTCTGTCCACAGCCAAACGGTGCACTTCTCTGTTGTCATCATAGTGTTGTCTAGATTTTTTTGCTTTAATTTATTTTCTTCTGTTCGATGATCGTTCGTTTGGTTGTCCGTTTCGTTGTTTCTGTCTCAATTCGTTTGTTAAAATCAGACTGAATTACTATTGAAATTTTCTATGAATTTTCACATATCTGTTGATCACAGTTAATCTTGCCTTGTTTTCTTGCAATGGCATATATGAATGAGTAATCGGTATAATTTTTCCCCGATTCCTTAGAGCGATCTTCACTCTCGTGGACCAGCCCCCCCCCCTTTTTTTTTATGTTGATGTAATTTTTTCTCATAAAATGATTGTTGTTTTAAATTTTGAGTACGGGCAGCCAGTGTCATTCAGCGGCTTAATGCGAACTTAATTTCGATCAGGATGGTCCTCACGCGATTTATATGGTCAAAAACCCCGAGTATTTTCTTTTGATTCTGACATACAACAAAAAAAAAAAATTATGGCCAGTATTGTGAATTACAAGAAGCCAACAATCACGATCAGCACCTTCAGTGCACATTGCTATTGGCTCGTCATAACGCACAGCAATTTTATAATATACGACTTCCTTGTCTGGTAATAGGTGTCTTCATTGATTCCTTCGTACAAGTCGGAGTATTTATTATTTATTAACAGCTAAAAGGCGTGGTTAAGGCCTAGTCGCCTTATCTTACACTGGGCCCATTACAGATTCACTTTCACTTACTATAAATTCGTACATGGGCAGTTGCAAGTAATTTACGGACGGCGAAAAAGTCTCAATGAATATGCAACGCCTGACGAGATGTTTTACAGGATAGCAGTGGTACGTATTCCAGAGTGTTCCAGTCGTTTCCGCGAAGTGCACCCGAGCATCGCCGACGCGGAATCGCGGCGTGGTTGGCAACCATGGCGAGGCCACAGGTGCGGGGAGATACCGGCGGTGAGGTAATCCTGCTGGCCACCGGCCAAGCACGGTCCTGCCTCCCCCCACCCCCCTTCCATGGTGCTACTCTGGGTGGCGTCCCCGCGCTGCTCGTCGCCGGTGGTTCCTCACACTGTCTCCCGCGGCCGCTGGAAGCCCTGGAGGAAATATGGAGAAGAGTGCTCATGCGAGCTGCGCTGTAGTTACTCAGTGTGTTCCAGCATTGGACAGGATTTTCTTAGGTTCTTTGTAGGTCCTGCACACTTACATGCACGTTTTGTAATGCGGATTGTTAAGAGTCCACATATCATTTCTAAGCATTTAATTTATTTGAGTTTTTATATTTCCGTTCTTGTTGATTTAAGTCATTTGTTATGGTTTTCTATATTTACTTACGTATATGTAAAATATGTTATGTCTGATTAAGTGCAATTAAAGACATTCAAGTATTAATTTCGCCAGTATAATTAAAGTAGAAAAATAAACTAATAGCGCTATCGAAAACAACGTGGGTAGTATTATTTTCAATTAGGCATTGAAGACTGGTGACGCCTCATTTTCTCAAACGGTTTTGTATATTTCACGCCTTCCCACATACCAATTTGAACATGAAAGTATGTCTGCTAAACATAACGGTAGGGATTGGCACAAAGCGTCAAGCGTAACAGGTCAACAACTTAACGATCGCGTGAAGGTACAAAATTGTTCCTGTAAAATTTGCTGTATATTACAAGTGAAATTATATTTCTAACCACGTAACAGTACAAAATTAAGGGAATGAGATTTTGGTTGTCCCTGTGTTACAGTTTTCAAGCAAGAATTTATTTGCACTTAATTTTTGGTGTTTGCAACGCGACTGTGACCTGATGTGTAAGTTCCTCCCCTCCTTTCCCTTTCTGATGGAAGCAGCGCCTCAGAACGGCCAAGCACATATGAATAACAGTGTATAAGTACCTACACAGACGGGCAATGGCTTGGCGGTTCCTTTGATGTTGGCATACCCATTCTCTGATTGGCTGCGCGACGTTCTGGGAACGGGCCGTGTGTTGGATGGCTACTACGTACTGCGAAATATTCCCTATTGTCTGTGCTGCTTGCTGACAAGGAACAAGGAAGTTAGCAGGCGCTGATGTGCGAAATGCGTTCCGACATGTCGCTGGCCAGTAACGTCATTCTGCTGGCGCGTGTGGCTGGAGTTCGCAGGAAAACGGCGTGACTAGTCAGCAGTATGGCAGAACGTCATTTTCAAGTGCCTACAGAAGAACTCGCCAGGCTGTGGCTGGAACTGTAGAGGACAGCATGGTTGCCACTCAGACGCGATGCCCATTCCTAGAGCATCCTACAGTCGATCGACGACTAAGTCGTGCTTATATCAGAGGAATTACTACTTCATTTCACTTCTGTTTCCCCACGTGTTGTTCTGTGGCAGGAGTGTTTAGTTTAACGGGAACTAAAATTGTTCAAAAATCGCAAAACCCGTAAATCACTCATTTACCCTCAATCACAATCATTATCTCGTGAACTACTCGTACCTCCACTCCGACGTCTAGGTGTATCAGACACCGTAGCATTCGTCCGGGAACACCCCGATTAATACCCGAAGTTGATTAGAGCACACAGTTCTGCCAATAGCAGTCGTAGATCGCCAAATCACTCGCCAGTCGCCATGGTCCACATATTCTCAACATCTCCTCTCGGCGAAGTGAAGAGATAATCTTTTATGAATTTTTCCGCACTGATGCACACTGAAACATGGCATAATTCGGTATTGATACCTTCTCCTAAGCGTTTGTCGCCGCTAGGTTTGAGCTGTCAGTCTAATCGACTCGCCCCCCCCCCCACCACCAACCCAGTCATCGCATAATGGACTCGTCCACTTGCAGTCGCATGAGTTAATCCGACCTACAGTCATGTGATAATGGCAGAGAGAGGAAGCCGCAACAATATACTAAACGAAAATTTTGTTGTACAAACAAAAGCATTAAATCATTTTTCTCGGTTTCCTTTTGACGAACGTTTTATGCGAAAGAGACTATACGGCCGTACGTCTACAGTATATATAACGTGGCCATTTTTCTTCCTTCTCAAAACGGGACACTTGTCAGTTTTCATTTGCAAGTAGGTAGATTGAAAAAAAAAAAACATGTTTATTAGTTATGTTTTTTTATATATATTTTTCATAAGAACAAATTTTTTTTTTATATATTAGGCGATGATTTTAAGTAGGAGTAAAATTCGTGGCAGTTTTTTTCTGATTTTAAATGTTGCTCAGTGTCACTGACACCTCCTTGTGCCAAACTAAATTCAGTACGGCATTTTTCACATCTGACGTCCGAGAGAGACTGAGTGTATTTTTTTTTTTAATGTACGGATATTTCGTTTGTAAGTTAACATTAAACGTACATTTGCGTTTAGGCTACGCGATTCACAAAAACACGTTCAGAAAATCGCGCTCATAAGTAGGCATGAGTAGACAGATTCGTGCGCTCACGCTGGAGAACAATCTACGAATAATGCGTGCGTCGGAGAGTCGGGCTTGCGTTGGAGGAGGGAGGGAACCACACCGCCCGCCCCCGCGCGTCTCGGAAAAAATACGAGCGAGAAGTCATTTGACAACCGCGGATGAAGCAGCATTCTGACGTTTCAATTTGTAAGGTAAATTTACTATTTCGAAATGATTTTTATGATTAGTAAATCAATATTTTTGCTCGCTTGATAAAAACGGGACATTTGGGTGTCCCGAAGCTTTCATCGGGGACAACGGGACAGAGTGCCAAAAAACGGGACTGTCCCGTTCAAAACGGGACGTATGGTCACGTTAAGTATATATGGTGTGTAAATAGCGTAGCAATATTTGAACGTGTATTTTCAAAATACGCTATTCAACTGAACGAATTCTAAGCCTGTATTCCAACGAAAAGAACGGGCATGCATCAGACTGATCTGGAATACGATTTTCAAGAAATAAATCCTTTGCATTGTAAACATTATCTTGGTGCTATTTGGCACAGCCACATTTTTTTACTGCTATACGTTGGCATGAACTTAATTCAATGTGTACAAAAAAGTTCCCGGAATCACTTTAAACTTTGCTACAAACTTTCCAGCAATGATCACCGATAGTTGCACGCAGCCCAATCAAAAGACCGCGTCAACGTCTTGCTTGTTGAAACGGACGACGCATTTGACGTGGGCGACACTGTCGCCGTTAATCACTCCACTGCTTTCGTATCACAAACGTATGCGGGAGAACTAGGGTTCGATTCCCGGTCTGGCCATCTTGATTTCTGTTTACCATTATTTTCCGGAATCACTTGAGGCGAATGCTGGGATGGTCGATTCTTTCCCTGAGTCTGCTTGTCTGAGCAACTTGCTCCGTTTCTAACGACCTCGCTGTCGACTTGTCGCATGCCACATGAATACTTTCCAAACTGGCCTGCTGTAAGTTTTATTAACACGAATAGCGGAACCACAGACGTACCAGAGGAATCGGAGAAAAGTTGTAAACTAAGAGAAAATTATTTTGATACAATTTTTCGTGGTTTGAAAATGGCTGCAACGCGTGAGTAGTGAAACAGACTACTTAGTTCAACTTGGAAGTCCTCCCAGCTCCCACAGTGCTTTCGACCGGTTAATCAACACGTGTCCCACCGATGGCGACTGCAGAGCACAGTAGCTAGGGCTTTACATAAGATAGCGCAGCAGTAGCTCGATAAGACGTGGGATCCCTGCATATTGCAGGAAGGTTTGACGTGCGCGGTTCCCTCCGCCGCGCCGCCGCAGGTGAGCGATGCGTGGCTGTGATTATCGCGGAGAGCGCAGCGATTGTGATGCAGAGCGGCAGTTGCGGCTGGGCGGGGCCGCGTGTGCTGTTGTGCTTCGTGTTGCCGCGAAGAGGAGGGGCTGCACCTGCAGGCCACCTGCTGCCTCGCCTTCCGTGTCCTCGGAGAACCATCCGCCTGCCCGCCGCACTACGCTGGCTAGCTTATGTAGCTTCTTCGCGCTCCGTTCAACACTTCGGACATTAGTCTTTCGAAAAGACCACTGCACGTAACTGTGTGTGTCGTGTTGCACTCCGACGTTGCTTCATTCTCGCTTCGCTTCTTCCTGAATTAAATGGCCTTCACGACCTCGGTGTTTAGAGCCCCCCAAACCTCTCCACTCCACTCGGTGTGGGGTAGGTCAGTGTTGGGTACATGCGCAGAAGACGTATATCGGTCTCCATCTTCAGTTCTCTCAAGACCGTCAAAATCTCTTCTCTCTCTCTCTCTCTCTCTCTCTCTCTCATCTTTAGTCTATGCTATATCGAGTTTTCTGACGTAAGCACTAACTGTAATGTTTACAGAAATGTTAACAGCGAACTGGAAAGATTTATTTCGTAACGACTTATTTAAAGTCAGATGTTCAAAATGGTGACCACTGAAATTGGTGCCTGTTGCATTATTTTGTACTGGGAATTTATGGTAGAATGCGTATGCCAGCTGCGCAGTAACCATCATGCGTGTCCCAACATTGAATTTTTTTCCGTACACAGCTGTCAAAACCTCGTCTCTTCGACTAAGGTTACTGTTTACTTAAATAAGTGCTTTGACGTGCTAGTACACTATTTTTGACTAAATTGTAACACAGATACTCTCTATATCTTCTTATTCAAGTTACACAAAATTCAATATTTTTTTTTAACAAGCGCGATTTTAAGGCTTTAAAAAAATGTATACACAGACGTTATGTAATAGTTGAAACACGTGAATCTGACAAATGTTTTTGGCACTTCATTAGTTAATGGCGGGGACATACATGTTAGAGTAATCGTGTAAGTAATGAACGTGTACGTAACGAAATGAAAGAAGATATTCTTACGAAACGGTTCATGGTCAACGCGTTATGTGTCGTTTAGGAACATCTTCGACATGTAGTCGTGTAGGAGATGGCGATATTTTATTTCGTGTCGTGTATGTAAAGCCTTCAGCCAGTAGAACTAAAGGATAAAAGACTAAGAGGTTATCTCTTTATTTGAATGTGTGATTTCTGAAAGGAAACTTTTAGTTTTTATTTTATTTTACTCCTTTAAATAATACGTCTAAATTACTGAACTAAAATCAAGTTAATTTATAGTCGTTTGGGATTGGTTGAACATAATACGTGTACATTCACTATGAAACACACACATTTGTAAACGTTCTATGCAGATGTCTCTTACATACACGAAATTGTTCGTAAACTGGAAAACAGACCTTGGCGTAGACTTTTCTGTTGAGTGACCGATTAATTTTAACCGACTGGGTTGAGTTTTTGTAAATTAATTAAATTTTGCGAATTACTTTTAGTGTGTGTTCATGTGGTAGGGGTTGACACGAAGCATAGGTGTATTTCGCATGAAATACGGCCAACATCTAAACCATTACCTTTGCAGATATACCGTGAACCAATTCGCCTTCTTGGTGTTTGAAGTTTCGCTGATTATGTCTTAACTACCGCCATCTCCTCCAGGTTCGACTTACAGGAGTTATTGATGGGGTTCAAACCATTTGGTGGAGCTGTGAAGTGAAGAGCCGCCCAGGCGTTTTTAGCATCGAGGTCTTGAGAGTTGAGTGTGAAGCAGCGCCGGAACAAAAGGGGGAGGAAATGGGAGATCCCCGAGAAAACCCGCCGACCAGCGGAATCGTCAGGCACATGCGACAATCCGGGGGCGATCCCGCCGGGAATCGAACCTGGTTTGCCTAGGTGGGAGGCGAGTAGTCTAACCATTACACCAACGCGGCCCCTGGTGGAGCTGTTGGCTGGTCCTGGGACTGACCTGCCGATACGGCCTCCTCGCCACATGAGCGCGAGCAACTCCTTAGTGAACACACGTGTTTCAGAATATGTCAGGCAACGTGGATCAGGAAGTGGGAATGCTCCCATCTACCAAAGATAAGGTAGACAGACATATTCCTCTTCTGCGCACTATCTACACAACATTGACTCATCCATCACCAAGACAGCCGTCGGTGTCACATGTTCAACAGTGGTGAACATGTTGGTTTACCTATGAATTTTCAACACACCCATTCTTTTATATGAATCAAATACTGTTTAATAATTTTAATGTATTGTAACTACATTAAAAGTAGCCAGAGGAAGTGTACAAACATTTCAAAGCAGTTACGTACCTAAAACGTGTTCGAACTTCAAGTCGTACCCACGTTGCTTTGATAGTGGTATTGGTAAGAATACCGAGTGTGGCTACGTGCAGCTCGCGTGTGCGCTCCACTCCAATTTTTTCCCCTCTTCGACCGCACCATGCCTCACGGTGACTTGCCCAGGCACATAGTGTTCATTATAGAAAGTTACCTTTCACGGTGAAGACTGAAGCAAAGTATCGTACGTGGCGAGCTCTAGCGGACGAGTCTGTAACTAGTTCAAGCTACTCGGCGTGGCCGTGTATTCAAATCAATATTATTAATTATTTGGATAAAAAGGACTAATACTACTGACTTAGTTTTCAGAAATATTTCCGGTAGATATTGAAACAAAATAAATGCTGTAAAACGTATTAAATGTAAAAAAAAAAATTGTGTACTATTTGGGAAAATATGTATAAAAATTAATACTTGCAGAATTGGCGATTTGTAAGAAACTGCCAATATTTGGCACACTTCCTTAAAACTGCCGTTTACGTTTCCAACGGAAAATTATCACAAATCGAAGTACAACATTGTAATTCATGGAACGTGATCACTCCGCTGCTTAAAAATCACAAAGCAAAACGATTAAAACATATTAACAAATACTCAGGCAATGGAACATCTTACGGTAGATACGGACAGGCTACATAATCGACACAAATACCAACGCTAACTAATAATGTAGAGACTTGGAAATTTATTCATGAGTAATTTCATTATTAAAAGTTATATTCGTGAGAAAAATTTCACATAACTCTCGTTCTAAGATTGCAACTGAGTATTAATGGCGCCGAAGCATTAAATCTTGATTAGTTGAAAGTGACGGTGCTGCGCCAAGCGGAAGGGTCTGTCACTATAATGATTTGTTTCACCTTCCCTAGAACAACTTAGCGCTTCCCCTGCCCCCACTTAAAAAAACACTTCAAGGTTCTTGCCTCTTGCAAGCCTGACCACCTGGGGGTTTGACGCTAGGAGGGCTGACAGCGCGCGCGAAAAAGGGGTAGTTCTGTCGGGACAAAGGGGAGTTAGTGAGGTTCCTCGCCTTCGTGGAAGACGCTAAGAATGAAGGATTTGCGTCTCTCTGAGGAGCCGTTGCCGCGGGAATCCTGTGACAAGCGAGCACTTAGGCCGTTGTCACTCTGGACGTGCCAGCTCATGACGCACTTACAGAGCCCGGCAGACTTCTGGATATATCTCAGAGGGTGAGAGCGGGGCATCATCGCAGGTAGGGTTACCAGGTCGCCAAACCTAATAGCCGGACAGACCAGCCAGTTTGGCCGGACATTTGGGTAAAAAGGCCGGACACCCTACATTATTGAGGATTTTGTGTCTGAGTATTAATAGGTACGACAAAAAAATTGTATGTAAAATCAAGCTTTTTTGATTACTACCATAAATCTTGTTAAATTCTAATGAAATATAAATAAAATCGAATGCCAAATCAGTCTAAGTACTTTATTATTAATCAGTCAAATAAAGTCATCAGTCAAAATTAGATTCTAGATAAACATTTATCAA
>NQII01000146.1:485190-568370 GCA_002778355.1 Clitarchus hookeri
CTGGTCATGTTATCAGCTGTCTCACCAATACCACTTGGTGCGTTCTTACTGCTGTTAGGCTGTTACTGCCAACACTGCAGCCCCGATGTCTGTGGGATGGGGCATATGTTGCCGGGCCGTTCTGTTTTCGCTTGGCTACAGACAGGTCCGTGACGGGCTACAGACTAGCGAACACGATGGAACTAGCGTGCCCAGATTTGTGCCGGGCACTGTACAAATGACGTCGCCGCGGGTCGACAAGCGACTTTAGCGCACGTCTTCTCGCGTGGCCGTCGCGTGCGACCCATTGACCCGAGGGGAAGCGGCGTGGGCACCAGACGCCGCGCCCGGCCCATTCTTCCGCGATGGCGTCACCCGGCCGGAGGAGCTCGTCTCGCATGCATCCCGGCGAGCCGACCTCGGACAAGCCGCGATAGTACCTGCCAGTCTCCCTGACGTGTCCCCTACCAGATAACTCTCCTTTCCTCTTCTCGAGTGACGCAGGATAGGTATGCAAGCAGGTGCCGGTCTCTTCGACGTACGCGCACTCCTTCCTCGGATTGGCTGCGATTATCTGAAAGCAGGTCTTGACTGTTCCATTTCACTGAAATGTGCCACATATCACTTGCCCTTGATCCCTACCTACCTGATGAGCTCTTTTTCCACTTGAGAATTCTAATACCCTTGTTAGTTCATACATCGATTATATTCAGTCGACTTACGCTCCTCCTCGTTCCAGCTACAAAAAAAAAATAGCTGTTGAAAAACTTTATAAATAAATACTTACAGATTTTCAATTTTTTAGGTGCCTTTTCTGCCATTTGTAACGCGTGAGTGCCAACCCACAAGATAAGGACAAACGAAATACTTCTAAAAGTATAGCAAGAAAAACGATATATATATCGAGAAGGGTGAATGACTCGCGCCCTTGGCTGAAGAACACATTCAAGAGTGCATGTGTGCCCTTGCTGTCAATTTGAATAGCGGCACGACCGCCCTTATGACCGTTTGGCAGAATCCTGCTGTGGTGGAAGGCCCTACATTGGTTCGGCCGGTGCTTGTCAAGCTCGCCTGCAAGCACCGGATGGCGAATGACGTCCTGTCAAAAAGCTGACAAGTGAATACATATACCTGTTACGTGCGGCTGCAATTTCGCCTCTTATTTTTTTATACCCGCGTGTATTGCCTGTCCTGAAGGAGATTGCGCTAAATCTCGGTACACACCGTCACTAAAAAATCAATTTTTTCAAAATATTTTGGATGTAAAACAAGTTTTTAGTATCCATTTTGCATAGCCGAACCTTGTGTTCATTTCGTAAAAGGCTGCACTTGTGTCCTTTCTTATTCTTGAGTGTGTACTTACTGTACTTGGCTGTGGTAGAATGCTCTCTTTCCTATAATCCACCACTTAGCGAGAGATACAGTGGCTCACATTAATATTCGGCCACCGATGATTATCGCAGTTGTATGGCCTTATGTTACATTAGAAATGAAGATAAACACAAAACATATTGCACAATCATTCTTGTATGCTTTAAATGAAATGCATAGTAGCTAATAACTGAAATGAGCAGTGCAAGTTAATGAAACACAATATTTTGTCCTCGCGTGCTTCATAAGTACGCCACTTTAATATTCTGCCAGTTGTGGTGGACACGTGGCACAGGCATGATGCACATTGCGTTCGTACCTCGTGTCATTCCCTGCAAGCTCTCTGCGCTGAGAGGTTGTATTGGGTAACTCTGTTGACTGCGCCAGTCAGGAAAATGGGACGTACGACAGGAATACAACGTTTGAACAGCGGCAGTTGGTCATTTTTCATCATGCAAAGAAGAAATCTCAACGAGAAATTGCGAAGCACTTGAATCTGCCGAGGTGCACTGTTGGAGACATCATAAGAAGGTTTCAGAAGGAAGACGGAATAGATTCGGTGCCTCAAAAACGACAGCCAAAGAAACTAAGCGAGAGAGAAGAACGTCTAGTAATCAAGAAAATAAAGAAAGGTTCGAAAATTAGTGCTTGCAAACTTACAACCGAGGTACTCAATGAATGCGGAAAGAACGTCCATCCAGACACCATACGACGAGTTATCATAAGAGCAGGATATAATAGCAGGGTATCTAGAAAGAAGCCTTTCATTAATGAGGCAAATAGAAGTAACGACTTACGTTCGCAAAAGACCACGCTGACAAAGATGAAAATTGGTGGAATGATTTTATTTTTGTTGATGAGACGAAATTGAATGTGTTTGGTTGAGATGGCAGGGTTACAGTATGGCGCAAGCCAAATCAGGAGCTAAAACCTGGGAACATACAACCTACTGTGAAACACAGTGGAGGTAGTATTATGATCTGGGGCTGTATATCTAGAGCAGGTTCTGGAGAGGCTGTATGTGTCGATAGAACAATGAGAAAGGAAGACCATCTCAACACGCTGACAGCAAACCTACACAAGAGGGATGATAATCTGGGCATTAGGAACACGTTTAAGTTCTACCAAGATAATGACCCATAACAAAAGTCATACATTGTCAAGATCTGGCTTTTTTATAACTGTCCCAAAGTCATTAACACACCTCCTCAATCACCCAACCTGAATCCCATAGAAAATCTGTGGGATTAACTCAAAAGAAGACTGCGTACTACAACAATTAGGTCCACAAAAGAATTAGAGAAAAGGTTTAAGGAATGATGGAGTAAGATTGGCTCCGAATGTACCAGGAATATAATTGCTAATATGCCACAACGCCTGCGAGAAGTAATTAAACAGAATGGCCATGCTACCAGGTACTAAAAAACTGTGTGTTTAGTTTTCAAAGAGGATTATGTTTGTGTTTGAATGATGAGGGCTGAATATTAAAGTGGCGCACTATTGCTGAATGGGATGACAAAATCATATTGTTTGTTAAGTTACACTGCTCATTTTCGTTATTGGCTACCGCTATATTTAATTTAAAGCACACAAGAATGATTGTGCAATATGATTTATGTTTATCTTCATTACTAATGTAACATAAGGTCATGAAACTGCGATAATCATAGGTGGCCGAATATTAATGTGAGCCACTGTAGTTTTCCTTCCACCTGTGAAGCTGAAAATGAAAGTGGGGAGGGGGATTATAACTAAACTCTAAAGTTTCGAACGAAAGCCAGAAGAGGCATTTTAATTTGTACGAATTGTCACCATTAATCGCTTAAACGACTTAAAGGAATTCTTCGAGTGATTGATACGATTACATGAAAAAATGAAGTTACCAACTTGTATTTTCGTTGCAATGAAAGATCAGTGAGATTAATAACATATTTTTAGTGTTGCTGTTTGAATTCTTTTTCCAGTGCACTTAAACTTTTTATAGAAATATTTTCAACAAGTAATTTTTTGTACTTTACATTTTTTAAAAATTAATTACTATAGTTGCAATTAGCACAGTCTGATGTGTATAAACCGACTATCTTAACGCTCTTCTAAAAAACAGGAATTCATGAAATGTAGTTGTAATAAAACCGTCTACAGAAAGCAGTTCTGTTACACGATCTAGAGAAAGGTCTGTGTTGTTTCGATTCGGGGAACTGTTTCGAATATACCAATTGCACGCCGATTTCCTGCCAGTGTTCTAAAGGATTTTAACCAATTTTTGGTTTTAACGATACTGTTGTAAGGCGACGAGTTGTAAGAACTTTTTCTACCCCGACCTCCCATTGACATGGTAAATACCAGTACGTGAGTTAGTTTTTCCACGTCTCATATACGAATTAGTGAAAATTAAACGTAGTCGTTGAAAACTGAGGCACTGAAAGCAATGAAAGCCTGCGGAAATACTCTGGTAACCCATTTTGACATTTCACTGATTTTTAGTTGATTCGTCGCCCTTACTCAATTACTGCATTTCAGTGTTTCTCTCTCTTCGTTATATGTTGTTCACGGTTGATTGAACACTTTTGAAATAAACGTTTAAAAAATGTTAGTGCCTTTACCTGCATATATTTCTACGGGCGCACTGATTGACATGCGCCCAGTAAAGTTGGCAACGACGGAGGGAAAGTATTTCACTCCGTTAACGTTGAATTAAAAGTGTTAAGTAAACTTTTGTAAATACTGAAATTATCTCTTTTGATCTCTGATTTTTTGATGATATGAGAGTTTAAGTTTGTAAAACATTTACTTTTCCAATAATTACGTAGTTTTACTTAATCGACGCACGAATAAAGCGATCTGGCTTACAACCATGTTAATTGTGCATATGGCGTAATGATATACACAATGTGCGTACTGGTAGATCTTGCGAAGGCCTTTAAAAAGTGCTCAGTTTACCGTGAACAGCCTATCGAAGCGAAATAACTCAACTTGCTGTGACTGCGATATGGTACCATACTCGCATTTCGTTGCTCTTTAAAAGTTAAGAGTCCCTCCGAGAAAATGCGTAGAAGATGAAAAATCTCGTCCCAGTCTTCTTTTTATACCAGGTTTCAGATAAATAATATTTTTACAGCCATGTTGTCAGTTTTTTACTGTACGAAGATATTTTAGTAATAAAAGATACATAAATGTCCAACGCGTGGTTACGTCCTACAAAAAAATAATGAAGGGCATTTTCAACTGGCTTGAAGGCGGCAGGTAAGGGTGGCCATGCTGTCGAAATGGTTTTCCTAATGTTCTCCGTTTTTTTTCTGGGTTTAGGTTATTCTGTAAAAAAAAAAAACTAAATAAATACCTAGGGGCGTGAACGTTGTGCTCGGACCATTTCCAATGTTTCACGCTTCCGCATTTTTTAAGGGTTTACGTTGATACACAGCGCACGCGTTGGATAAGCACGGACACGATGGCGCACTGTAAGGGCTGGTTTCACCATAAATGTCTTGTCTCAGTAATCTCATTTGCTGCCTCCCACACACACTAACTTCGATTAAATTAAGCTAACTATAATTAAATTTTAAACGCCCACTCATGGTCGTTTAAACTCCTCGAACTCGTTATATTTTTTTCAGCAGCAAGGCGACTTAAATGCAAAATTATACGATTCTGGAGGTTAATCAACGAATGAAATTTATAATAGCTGCGGTATAACGAGTATCGCAAAGTGTAAATCTATAATTCGCAGTTGGATTCCTCGGGTCAGTTCAATTGTTCAAATTCGAAAAGGGAATTCGAATGTGTAAACCAATATTTTCGGTGGAAGGAAATGACATTTTTCAGACAGTCTCAATGGATCCGTGTAAGATGGAATTATTTTGTCCGTTACGACGATGTAGATTATGGTACACATTTTCGTCTGTCGAAAAACTCTGCTAGGTCCCACATGCGTAACTTTTCCTTCGTGGAAACCGCGCATTGAAAGAAAAAACTTAATATAAAAGTGTTTTCTTGCTATTTTGACAGGTAAACCTACTGCTTTTCAAATTTCGAAACATTCACAGCCGTTATTCCTTTCTTCAATTTTCTTTGTTTACAGCTAGTCATAAATCCAAAAATGGAAGTAACTAATGCTTCATAGATTAGTAGATGAATCTTTGCCACCGCCATGTAGATACATCAAATTCTGAAAAATTCGAGTCCTTAACTACATTTAACCGTGAACTAGTAGCCTCTCCCCTCTCCCCGAAACTCTAGGAAGCTTATAAGACTGATGCCGCAATTCAAACAACAGAATTGCATCATATTGACCACGTGTCCTGCCAGCATGTAGGACCACCTTCGCAAACTTGCAACTTGCCATTGGTTATTGGCCGGTAGTATTTGTGAGAAGACATCTTCTTACCTGACTGAAGCACAGTCCAATTCCAAGGTACTACGACACTGAACGTCCGTGATCCGCAGTCAAGACACCTAAGACGTGTCACAATTAAAATAATCCGATCACAAAAGTCGACTCTGACCTAAAGTGCTTCGAAGTACTACTCGCCGTGGAATCTTTTCGCGAAAAACGATGTTTCTAGGCAATCGATAAGAAAGCGAAAGGCCTTCGAGAATGACGACCGTCACCGATTTTTTTACCACTATCGTATCTTTTGACGTAAGCCATTAAACCTGACAGCGTCCAGATTTCCTGAGCGATAATACTTGATGGCTGCTTGAAAGGCAACATCAGTGATTCTCCCTCATCTTTCACTATTTTTCACCAGAACCACCCTTGGAAACATTAGACGAGGGGAGGGTGGTAAAAGGAAGGGGGATGAAATATGAGCGCGTCCGAGGGGTTGGAGCGGATTTTAATGGCGCCTGAGAAACCCATTTCAGTTTTACCTGCGCGCGCACTTATGCCTCGTTGGCTGATGCTGTCTTGATGATGGCAGCCGTCAGGAAAAAAAACTCGAGAAGCAATGGGGAAAAAATAAGGTGGCGAGCACGAGGGTCCACCTTTTCCTTCCAGGTCGCCACTTTGAAGGTCACGTGCCGGCCGCGAGTGTGTGCATATTGTTCACAGTGTCATAGGGCTTCCTATCGAAGCAGAGCATGGGGCGGGTATAATACGAGCTGAAAACATAAACCATTACAATAAATCGATTGAGAACATTTAGAGGCATGTGAATAATGCCTGCAGTAGCATGATACCCGGGATGGGGAGGACGGAATCCTAGAAAACTTATCTTATTAGTAAAACATTTGTTTTTGTATTTATTATGTCTATGCAAACAGTACAATTAAAATAGTGTGCCTTTTTCTAACATTTAACCATTTGCGGTATATCTACTTAGCAGTTTAACATGAAACCATACATCTTTCAGGACTAACAAATAACGAAAGTTGAGAAAAAGTTAGTGATAACAGTGAAGTGATAATCAGTTATGCTTAGTATAGGTAACTAAAGTTTTGTTAAAATATAAATTAGGAATGACATATACATATAAATAAAAAGAACAACTGATGGTAAAAACAACTACAACTAGTCGATACCTGAGGCAATTGAAACTTTAATGTGTTTGCAAAACTAACGCAAATAATTCACAAGCTTACAATTCACCCCCTATTCCCTTATTCAGCGTTCTGTTTTTCAGGCTCACTAACTACTTACACATATTTTAGTTACAGGGCATGCGTACACATTGTCTTGCATCATAAATTATTTTACATTTAATGCAAATTTTGACACTGGGTCCCCAGCCGAAACATATTTATCAGACAGTCCCCATCCCCACACCCACAAACACACAAGCACGCGCAAATATGTGCAAACAATAACGAAGAACTTTCACACCTTTCGCTTTACTGCGGTATAGACGGACTCCACAGAACCACCTTGTTTGCCCCTTTACTTTTATTCCATATCAACCACAGCTGATGAGTCTATACTGCGGTCGTACTTAAATTTGTTTTGCTTCAGTCTTAAACATTTATATTCAACACCTATTTAAACCCGAGTAGGCCTACATGTCATGTAGGTCTTTTTATAGGGATTTTCTGTCATGCAACACACCTTCCATGGGTTGCTCTTATTGCGGTAAACATTTACCCCGATTGCAATCAACTTCAGCGCTCCAAGTTTTTTATGGACACAAGTCCTTATTCTTGACCGCGCACTTACTATAGGTTTTTCTGTTTCCGCACATAAAATGCCACCGCAATCCAGGTCAGTTAACCAATATACAATCCCAGTGCCCGCCACCTAACTTTAGCCTCAATACAATACAGTTTATATATGCACTATAATATCATACATTAAACAATTACTACTATTACCTATACACAACTTATATCTAACAGTATAAACAGTACCAGTATAACAGTTCATATCTGATGACACCTGAGTGTCACAACAGTATCTTTAAATTTTGTGTGCTACATTTTTAACCGTTCCGCCAGCCAAGGTCGGATAGGAAAGAGTGGGACAGGGAAGGATATAATGCAAGAGGGCGCTGAACAACGCTGGTAAGTGCAGAATAAAAAACTTAGAAAGGGAAGATATATATTTTTTTGCCCCGTGTTCACCGTAAAGCACTTATCGAGTGGCACAAGGGGGCGCATTCTTCAGCGACCACGGGTAATGTCCAGTTTGTTTAGTCTCGAGGCCAGAAGGTGCGAGCAGGTGAGTTAGTGAACGACATTATCCAGGAGGACAAAGCCGCGGGTATTGTTGGCGATGAACTCGCGGAGGTAAAGGAAATTTAAAATTAGAAAAAAAATTACATAACAAGGAAACGGCTGTCTGCCTTCGGTCGATCGTAAAACGTTTCCGTGCCACACTGACAAACAATCGCGAAGGCCTCTTCTCTCATAAAGGGTGAAAAGGTGTGTTTGGGAATGGGGAAGGGAGTGGGGGGGTTCACTGAGGAGCCAATAAAACGTTTAGGGTTCTTGGATGAGGAAAGAATAGATGCTGTGGAGGTTCGCAAGGAGACGCGGTTGTGGAACCCAGCAGAACGTCGTTGTCCGAGCGGCTTCTTGTAGTGAGAGAGAGAGTGTGGGAGGCCAAGAGGGATGAGCCGCGTCCAATCACGACGTTTATCCGCGGGAGGTCGGCTTGCAGCTGTTTTACGACGGCCACCACTGCCGAAGGCGAAAGACCGCCTTAAATTTGTGGTCCGCGTCCCACCCATAACATTTCTCAAGTTCGAGGAACAGCACTTCAAGGCTTTAAACGCCCCGGTCGTTGGTGTGGGGAGAGCAGTGTTTTGTGTGGTCCAGCTAAGAATATAACTTTTTACCGCCGTATACTTGTTAGCGAATCGCCAGATGATTGAACAAAATCGACGTGTTCTGCCCAATTGATATTTAGCGTGGGAACTCGCGAGCAGCGACCTGGCGAGTCCATCAATTGCCGCAAGACCTCAACTCTGCGCACAAGCTCTGAACTAGCGGAATATTTTCTTCACGTGGTGTGAATCCATGGCATCTTCTCAATGTGACGACATCATAAAAAAAGGAAGTTTCAGTACTAGAAATTTTTGTTGTAAAGAAAACCTGAAACAATCGCAAAGTTTTTAAACCCCAACAAAATCCACTTTCGAGATTAAATGAAAAGCCGAAACCCGTGTGCAGACGGGATGCGATTTTTAAATGCTATTCTTCAGCAAACTCCACTCAGAACGTAAGTACAGAGTGTAAATAGTACGTTTAATACTACAGGCCTGCAGTCCGTTTAGTGGCCTAGGTAGGTGTAATCTTCTACCTCTGTAATTAAAACAGAATACCGAAGGAAAAAAAGTTCGTCTAGCAAGAAAATGCTTTCTCGGCTCCAGTCGATCTTTAAGTCCGATATCTTTGGTCACACAGCAGACTTGGCAAAATCACTTCATCACCAGACTGAACTAAAGGCCATCTGTTAACATGGACTGGGGTGAGTTTCTACAGTGTAATTTATAGTATCTTGGAGCTTCTGGTTGTATGGTGTCATTTGAAGTATACATCATAAGGTGTCTTCAATGTCAAATGATTGTTAACTTTTTATTTTTGCTTTGAAATATAAGTATTGGTCTTCTTGCCGCTACACTTCAACAATCTAAGTTAATTAAGCAGCATTCTTCCGTGCTCTTATTACCCCACGGTATTGGGATGTTATTTCTGGTAAACTGCTTTTCCTCATCAGGTTTAATTCTTTTTAGAACACGCTTACGTTACTACAAACGTAAAATGTTATGTGAAAAAATTAATTTACGCAATTGTTGCTGTCGTTTGGAACTATGACTTAACACTACGTGCAAAGGAAGAACGCCTACTCGCCGAGTATGAAGAAAACTTTTTAAGCGAATTAATGTTGAAATTGTAAAACGTTCAATATTTCTACAATGTTGTGACCAGAGAACTCACGACGGCCTTCTTCTGATCGCGCTGCATCTGAATGTGAATCAGAGAAAATTAAAGATATTTAGTGAATTCAGATCTCCTGATGACATCGAAAACCTGCGTACTGCTTCAGTGGCCCCGTTTCAACGATTTCCACGCGATTTCAACTGATTCGCTGTGAATTAGACTGCTATAGTTCACCGTACGTTAGTGTAGTTCACTCATTTTACCACGCCGAGGTGTAAAACAACTGCAGAATGCCGGATGCTCGTGTTCTGTTTGTTTGCATCCCATTGCGAGTAAAAGATCTGCCGCAGTTTATCTGACAGACTGGCAGGGGAGAAAAGTTTTCTTATTTTTCGTTACCGTCGATTCATCGCATCCCTGTGTATAATCCATTCAAGGGCATTTTGTACTTTTCTGAAGCCCTGCTAAAGTTCTACTTCCAGGATATTCCTCCTCCTCGTGCAAACCAAGCTTAACTAAGTCTAGAAAATAACACCAAAGGACAACGCACCGAATTTGTGCGCACTCAGTTTTCATAATATTTTGCAGGAGAACTATTTCTTACTAGGCGCTACCAACACACGTTTTCTCACTATTTTAATTCATGTTAATTATGGATGAAATATTATAATTTATAAATAAAATATAAGTAAATAGTTCAATTTTATAAAAAATACGGTACTTTGATGTTAAGAGAAGTATAAAACGCTTATGATACGTGATATATTTAAGAAACAACCGAAAACATCATACATAGAGTAATTTTTCAAAGGTTTGATTCAAAAAGTGTAAAAAACCTGTGAATAGACTATAGGGACCGCTCTCTTGGATGAACTTGCGTAACGCAGACGGGCGGGCTTCCTTAATGACATATAACGTAAAACGGGGGTAGATAGTTGCGTTAGCGCCTCGATGCCCCGCCTTTCGAAAACACGCGTGTCACGTGTGTGTGTTTGTGTGTCTGGTGCGGCGATGGCCTGGTCACTCGGACATTCCGTCACCTGACAGGGACTGACCAACACACGTCGTCTTCACTGTAGTCTTCCAGCTATCCAGGAGTTATGGTGAGTTACGGCACTCCTCTGTCTTCGAAGAGTGTTATGTACCGTGAATCCTAACATTCCTGTACCCAACTATCAGTCGTGCTCCATCACGCGGTAGCGTGTCGGGCTTGCATCAAAGAAGTTGCGAGTTCGGTCCTTGCCGGCGGCATTGAGTGGGAGTTTTCATGAACGTCCCAGGTGCCTGCCCAATTCCATGCCCATTGAAGTGCTGGCCTGTAATTATAGGATATAATTTTTAATGCTGAATAAACGCACGTGACGCTTCATTGCTTAACTGATACAAGGAAAATTAAGTACGTCTAATGTTGACACGCCACATCTGCGTATCAGGCTGTTTCGTTGCGTGGTTGATGTTTTATGTGACATCTGTTCGCGTTAATTATGAGAATTATATTTATACAGTTGGCTCTTGTTTCTTCGTAGTAATTCACGTTCGTTTTTTGCCCGATTCGAAATTCTGGAGCGAGGAGTTTTTGTGTCCGTGGTCGCTAAGCATACAGTCACGTTAATATGGGAAGGCGGTCGGTTCAACAAATAATCAATCCCAGGCCCTACACGGCTCAAAAATTGCTGTGCATTGAGTTGTGAAACTAGAAACCAATTTTAATCGCGAAGCTCCGTCAGTCTTAAGGTTTTGTGCCAATCGCGTGACGTAAAATCTCAGACACTCGTTCTCTCAAAATTTTGCCTTGAGTATGACATAAGCAACATATCGTCGACGTAAGACATATTGCGGTAGCTCAAATTGAAGGGGCACTTCAGTGTGTACCATTTTATCACTGTGTGGAAGCATTCAATTTTTATTAGAGGTTTTTCAGGATTAAAAAAAATTGCTATCCAAAGACAGTAAAGGTTTTTTCATACCAAATGGTACAAACGTCATGAGGTGATTCTTTATGAAATATGGGACGAAAAACATAATACGACTTATAGCCGAAACTGATTATTGAGGGAGGTACACATGCTTAATGCAAGAGAGTTGGGAACGCTTTTATGAACATAAATAAGAAACTACACGATATTAAACAACACATTTTGGTATAGCGTTAATGTGAACGAAGCTGTTACATGTGTGCATTATTTTAATGACATCTGTAACAATGGATGTTAATCTATATTTTTCGACAGATTACTCTCTCTCTCTCTCTCTCTCTCTCTCTCTCTCTCTCTCTGTGCATGTGAGACTGTAATAGTGTACAGGATCTAAATACCGACTCAACAACAGTGCAGTGAATTAGTTAACCTAGTATTGCGCCCGCGTGGTAGACAAACAGATAGGCGTAAGAAGTACATTTTGCTAGCTTCAAAGTCTTATTAACATTTGACAACAAATAATTTCAAAGAGACCCAATAATCTGAGAGCGTTACACAAAGGCAATTTTTTTTTCTTCTGAATCTAAACATGTTAGTTATTGAAGTAGAAATTAAAATAAAAATCACGATGAAGATCATAAACAAATCTACAGAATTGTATACTTTAGTTCACTGTCTAGATTATACTGCTGAAAGAGTAATTTGTACTACTTTTCAGCGAATAGTAACGTTCGGAAGCCACAAAATAACCAAGCGTCATTACTTGTTTTCCTTTGTTTTAAGTGTAATTTGCGACCGAGTGTTTTCCCGCTACTTCCAGCTCTACTTACTGGCCATGGTCTGTGCGAGGCTTGGAGGGGGGGGGGTAGAGGGTAGCAGAAGCGCTATAAAAAAGGATGACGTCGCCATAGACAGGCGCAAGGGTGTCTATGCCGTTTTGATTTGATTTTGATTTTATAAGCTTTTTTATTGACAGAAGGACCTTTTACATGAGACAATAACATGAACAGTAAAAAGTAGATGTCATACATTCCAGCGCGAACAGCGCTCTTCTGCAGAGAAAGGGCGGTTACGAAACACCATAAGAAAACTATAAAAATAATAAACAAGGATTAGTATTATAATAGCTGGGGAAAACTAACCAAAACCCCCAAAATGATAATCAAAGTGAAATAAATGTAGGAAGCATGGAAATATTAATAGGAAACTAAACGGCCGCGGCCAGAACATGGGGGAATAAAAACCCCACAACAAAACGGAATGGGTGGCGGAAAAAGACCACCACGCAAGAGGAAACAGGGAGGAGGAAAAATAATAACGGAAAGAAAAAAGGAACTTGAGTTAAATCAGAGTAGTAAATGTTGAAACTGCGGGGCTAAGGTGCCCGCACAGCCATATGTGTAGGTGTAAGTCAAGAGAAGGGAAATCTCAAATCTAATATACAAATATATAGAAAAGCAAGGAAAATGTGAAATTAAAAATAATTAAAATAAAAGAAAATTAAAATATCCAAAAAAAAAAAAGAAGAAAAAAACTGTACCAATAGACACGAAAGTGTTAAAGGAAAACGAAAAGGAAAATCGAAAGGAAACAACCCAAATCGGGCATCACATAAGTAAAACTAGGAAATACCGTTTTCCCTGCCAGTAAACTAGTAAGCACTGGAAGGCAAACATGGCCCCGATTGTGGCTATGTTCACTCAATCCCAGTAAAGCCGCGATACACGTGTCCCGTATAGTCTGTCTCACAAACGAGTGCACTTTTTGACAGTTCTGAAAGTAGATTTGTGTAAATGATAGTTATTTCCATGGCAAAAGTGTTTTCTGTAGACATATTAGGCAGGTAGACAGTCAGCTGAGTGTGTTTATGTAAAATCTGTGGCGAGGAGGAACACCGCTGTATTCACCGTATCCACGGAAACATATATAAACAGGACAACCGCCTTTAGAACTATAAGAAAAAACGTACACTTGTTCGTGAGACAACCTATAGTATACTTCCTGCATGCCTAGGTGTATAAGCCTAGTGCTCTGCCCTGAGACGCACTCAGGTCCCATCCCTACCTGGGACCTCCGACTCTCCTCTTACCGCCTAGGGTATGTTAGAAAATGGGAGGGGGAGTATCAGATAGGCGCCATTGACAAAGGAACAAGCAGCCTCTCTATCTCCGGCCCTTACACGAGATTCGCCTTAGCGCGATTGAGGCGCCATCGCCTTCATTCAATGAGCAGCTCCCGAAAAGAACCATTCACGAAAACTCTCTCCAACCCTCTCTCCCCCATCGCAATGCCGTGCGTAATTTTACAACGCCTCCAATTTTCTTTGTTGTCTGGTGCCTCCAGGCCAGTCGCCCTGTGTCTTTACACCCGACGGCTCCTGACTCTTTATTTTGTGGACTCACTCGACCTTGAAATTAATGTCGTTCCTCTCCCCCCCCCCTCAATAACATTTTCTTTACGTGGTCTCGCGGGAGTGCACTGGTGGTACGACGCGACGAATCGTTCTGAGATGCTCCCTGGTACCTTTTTTTCAACCCCCCCTCCTTCCTCCTCCCATGGGACTATATCCTTTGTCGTCGGCCTGAAATGACTAGGGCGCCAGTCTGAGGGACCAGACTCCGTCCGTGCGAAAAGTGAATATGTTGTGTAATCGCCTTCCCTTATCACAAAGTGTTTCTTTTACAGTAGTTGTTTGCGGAATTTTGTCTCGACTAGTCTGAGATACATAAACGAACGCATAATGCAAGACTAGGGAACTGAATGCTGTGTTCTTGGCGTTTTAGCATTCGCATATCTATTCTCTGTTGCCATCCGTAATTAACAAACACGACCGTGCTAATATAAACGCTGCACGGTGTATTTAACGACAGAACCAATCGACTTCACTTAATATTGTGCGACATTAGTACAGTTCTTAAAAGCAGATCGCGTGGAACAAATTCTGTTTTTAGTTAATACCGTACTGCCTTCAGTTTCACGTAAATAAATTTAGCTATGAAAAAACAATGACTTTTGTGTGTGTAGTCAATCAACGTCGCAATATTTAACGACATAATTTTTTTGTTATTATTTCTTTGAGCAGCAATTCCTTCCCTGCATATTTATGTGGCAATTTGCCGTGCACGTTAATTACAACCACCTTAAAATGTATTTGGTACATATTAGGGATTTGAAACAACTTAATGCACAAATCATTATAGACTAAGTAATCAGAAAAAAACGATGCTGATTAATAAAACGGATGAGCGTGAAAACGTGTCTGTAGGTAAACGTTATCAATAATCACTTATAATATTGAAAGCATCAGTAATTAAACATTGTAATTACAAATGAGACATAAATATAAATAATTAATCAAATATGTTAAGCAGATTATTGTTGCGGTTATTTATTTGATACTGTATTTTATTTGCATGCTTAGAAGCAGCCGCCTGATGGTTGATTTGGCCTGACTTAATCCGATATTCTAACACAGAACTTCGTGTTCTTATAACATCGAGCTTCGTGTTCCGAAGTAATTGATCTCCGACGATGAAGCCTTCAGTGCTCTCGGTTATAGGTGTTTCACATTTAACAAAGAATTTCAAAATTTATCAATAAAAAAATGTTTTCCCCAGATTGCATATATTTGAACGCACAGGTTTACTCAAGTTCTTAAAGTGAAATTGGCAGCGAAATTTTAAGTCTAGTATTTAAATTGGGGAGTGCTAAAAATGGTTTCTGTTCGTGTTTATTGTAATTGCATATCGGTCACTTGCAATCACAACCAGCAGTCAGCTAAATTCTGCGATAAGTTTTTTCGCCAGTGGTACGTTTCCTTCCTACGACATTATCGCAGAGAAGTTATGTACTCTGGATTTAGAGTTCACTGCAGAATTATCGTTTTATTGAGATTGAGACTAAAACCGAAGAGGGAGTATGAGATAGTGTGTGTATGCCAACTGCGCAGTACGCACTCTTTGTGTTCCAACACTGGACTGCAATTTTTTCAATAGCATTATCATAAACAACGTGGGTATAAGTTGAGGTTAGAACTGTGTAAGCGCTTTGAGATGTTTGTACATTTACTCTAAGTCTTAATGAAACTAGATATTCCAGTTATAGTTTATTATAGGTTTCTCCACACTTTTTGAATCAAACCTTTGTAAAATGACCCCATGTATGACGTGTTTGCTTGTTTCACAAATATCTCACGTATCACAAACGATTTATACTTAACATAAACGTCTCTTATTTTTGGTGAAATTGAACTTCTACTTATATTTTATCACTCAATTATATTTCCTTTACAACTAATATGAATAAAACAGTGAGGATATTGGTGTGTTGGTAATGCCTAGTAAGAAATAGTTCTTATGCAAAATATGATNTAATATGAATAAAACAGTGAGGATATTGGTGTGTTGGTAATGCCTAGTAAGAAATAGTTCTTATGCAAAATATGATTACAATGAGTGCGCATGAATGCGGCATGCTGTCCCTTTGGTGTAATTTTCTAGACTTAGCTAAGCTTTGTTTGCATGAGGCGGAGGGATATTCTGGAAGTAGAACTTAAGCAAGGCTTCAGAAAAGTTGGAAGTAACCATGAATGGACTATTGTCAAAGTATCTTATTCGTATAAGAGCGCGGGTCTGTTGAAAATTGGAAATAAAAACAAACACGTTCATCGATGTCGACCATTTAATTCTGAAAGTTGTACCGGCGATGGCTGAGGCAATCTTGGGCGCATGCTAGGTCCGATCTACTGGTGATTTTGGTGGGAAAAGGGGGGGAGGGGGCTAGAGGCCCAGTCGCGCCACTATCCTAACCAGAGTACATAATGTGTATGCGTCACTGGTTACACAAGTGTCAAATAATCAAAGGATGTCTCGCCCCCTTGTTACTAACTTCTTCACCTCTCACTAAAAATAACATTTGTCCCACCCATCTTTCTGCTAGCATTTTATATTAATACATGAATAAGTTGAACATATATTCTGTCAAGAGGGTTTTAATGGTGCATATGCCAGGTTTTGTCTATATCTTCTTAACTATGTGTTAACTACATAATCGCGGCCTTGGCTGCCCTATTCCTCTCTGCCGCGATGCATGTCTGTGCACGAATTCCCTTCCATGTAGGCGTATGAGGCATAGTCCTGAGATGCACTGAAGTCTCGTCCCTACCTTTTATGTACAATTTCCACTTATTAGTGTAGGTTAGAAAGAAACAATCTGTGAGGTGACAGGGTAAGCACACTAACCACCCAAAAGCTAGCGAAGCGNATTAGTGTAGGTTAGAAAGAAACAATCTGTGAGGTGACAGGGTAAGCACACTAACCACCCAAAAGCTAGCGAAGCGGTTGATTCAATACGAGTGAGGAGTTAGCTGTTGCCTGTGGACCTTAGGGACAGGAGAAGGGCCATATCTCAGAAGTGCTTTCACCAATCACCACGGTAGAAGCCGCGTGTTTCGCGACGTAGGTTCGCGTTCCCAGACCGGGGCCGGAGGCGCCCGCTGTCCTGTCTGCGTGCTCCGGCAGCCAGGGAGACGCGACACCGGCACCTGATGCCAGGACACTCAAGACTCCCCACCCCCCTTCTCTTCTGCTCACGATCTTCCACCTCTCAAGGTGTCTGCTCAGCACTGCTGTCGGACAGCGAGCTGACCGCTACGCCACTGGGGGCCGGCGCCGTCGCGCGCTTCCTCCTCTAACCCCCCTCTTCTTCTTTCGGGTTTCCTTCGCCCCACAGCCCCAGTGTTGCCAATCTGACCCTCCACATTCCTTAGCGTGATGCGTCAAGATACAAATAAAAGTAAACGAGGTAATGTAAAATAGTCGTGGCTGACATACAATAAAACTAAAAAAAATGGGTGCGTGTACTTATGTACGCGCGTTTGAAGTTATACTTCTTTGGCGTGACTAAAATGAAATTTTATTACGTATGCAAATAATTTATGTAAGTAGGAAAACGATAAAATAACCAAAGAAAGACATTAAATACAATTAATAAAGTTTTGATTCAATTACATAATTAAATTAAATAATACTTACAAAAATTAACCTCAAATATTTGAAACACTTTCAAAATGTTATTATACAATTTTTGTCACTACCAAATTTTTCACGGCACAATGTTAGTAAAATTAATTAATTATATATATATATTCACAATGAATTACTAATATAAATTAAGTGTCTTTTACTGATTTTCTGTCGGTTTTAAATATAACCACGTGCTATGTTGTGTACCTTGCGTTTCTATATAGCTAGATGATACGCGCATGCGCATTGGGTCATACCCCCACCACGTTCACTGTCCAATTTCGTTACACTGTGCGCGCGCAACTTCCGCTGCACACTAAACTTTTACTCTCAACGCGCCAAATGAAGTAAACTTCAAAAACAACACTCTTAAGTAATTTCTAGTAAACTTCCTAAACTGTAATGCAAATTTTCAACCTATATAGAGTATGGCAAAAATAGAAGTGTTGAGGCTCCCGCCTACCTGGAGCTTGAACTGCGTTGCAGAATGTTAGAAATTTGCGTTTTTTTAGCGAAACTATTAAACTTGCACCCAATATGCTGGTCTGCGAAAAGAACACACACTTCAGACGAAGTCTGNTCACTGTCCAATTTCGTTACACTGTGCGCGCGCAACTTCCGCTGCACACTAAACTTTTACTCTCAACGCGCCAAAAGAAGTAAACTTCAAAAACAACACTCTTAAGTAATTTCTAGTAAACTTCCTAAACTGTAATGCAAATTTTCAACCTATATAGAGTATGGCAAAAATAGAAGTGTTGAGGCTCCCGCCTACCTGGAGCTTGAACTGCGTTGCAGAATGTTAGAAATTTGCGTTTTTTTAGCGAAACTATTAAACTTGCACCCAATATGCTGGTCTGCGAAAAGAACACACACTTCAGACGAAGTCTGTTGAGTGCTTCCACGACGTAACTCACATTACAAACACAATTTTTTAGTACTTCAAAATTGCTAAAAACGGCTTTTTCAAAGCTACTCAAGGGCCGTGCATTGAACCTTCCTACAGGCTTTTCACCAATAAAATAATAGGGTCACCACTGAAAGTCCCCTAAGTACACGCAGTGCGACGAGAACACTGCACGCCAGTTCACAGTCTTGCGGTTAGTGGCGATGGCGCACTTGATGCGCATGGCAGTGTCGCCCTTATCGCTCCCGCGCCTTCGGCTTCAAACGCGGAAAACAGCTCCAGGTAATCGGGAGCATTAGTAGTGTGTGTCACAGTGCAGTGCACTCGACAGCGAGCTGGGGTAGATGGCATGCGCCGCCACAGCTAGGAGTAGGGAATATCATAGTGCAGAGTAATCCAGTTTTTAGGGTCTTCGTCGCACAGTTTCTCGCGTAAAGACGTTAAGGCACGGGATGCAGTGTGCTCGGAACTACTTGGGTATATAGTATAAATTTTTATTTAACATTCTCGTCGTAACCACCTTTGTGGTGGTAGTACGGTTGCATTGGAAAACTCACTTTCTATTGGATATTCACATTCCATTTGATATCACCTAATACACACCCCTTTATTTTATTTATTTTTGCGCCCGCTACATCATGTATGAATTGGTAAGAATTTCCACTTTTCGTAGTTCTATGCAAAATATCGACTTCATCCCGGTATCATGGTCCTTTTTTTTTTTTTTCTGTGGCCCAATGATTCTAAATGTGCCGGTAAAATTTGTGTTAACACTTGCAAATGTCAACTTCGCACGCTAAACCTGAATCAGGGAAAAGTAAACGGAATGTGTGAAAATTAAATCCAATCATTGCAAACTGAGCCTTTGAAAACATTGGAAGACAGCGGATTAGTGCAGTTTTTCAGTTTAACAGGTCTACCAGTGTTACGCTTATTATTTACTGTGATTTAGACTTTTCAAAGTCATTCCTTTTGCATAATTTCACTCATTTGCCAACAAGAGATGCAAAGTATTTGATATCACAGATCACAGTGACTCAAGTGAATAATTCAGATCGGAATTGCATAAGCACTGCAAAATCACTCACCTCGGCACAGGAAAAACTAGCAGCTAGTATTATACGTGCAGTATTTACTGTATGTGTTCTTTGTGTGTATTTGTATTGTATACGTGTGTTTGAGTACCTGGAACTATTTTTTTTCAGTAAATATTATTTGCTGGAGGTTCAGCAATAACATTTGTAAAACAAACTTTTTGTAAGAACATTTACTCCTCAAGTTTTATATGCATACAATTTCTAAATATGTTCGTATTTTGCATTAAATTAGACCAATATTATTTACTGTTATTCTTATGGGTCAATGATAAACTAGGTGGCTTTGCCCGTACCTGTGTTTTGAAGAAACATAAAGTAAAAGAATTTAACTCTATATAACTGCCTTCATTACCTCTTTAGCAATTTTTAACATATTATTTCTGAGTATGTTTATCTCTTATTTTCTTAATTAATTATATTTGTTTACCTATTACTTCGATGTAACCTGTCTTTTTATTTTTGTATATTGCGAAAGGCAATTTTTATTTCGGTTTTCATATAAATTGAATTTCACTTAGTTGATTTAGTAGGTTTTTCATACTCGTGCATATTTGATATTATTAACATATGTAGTATGTTACATTATTTCGGCTGTTGCATTTTTAAATTTCCTTTACAATCGTTCTTCTTCGGGTAACTCGACATCATCTTACTCAGCTGTATACATTAATTTTAGTATTATATTGATTAAACTCATTATTTATACTTTCATTTCGTCAAGAGATGTTTCCCTCAAGGTTGCTATTAGGTTTTATGCGTAGGGACGTGTTAAGTTATAGAATTTTTAATGGATAGTTAGCAACATGACTGAGTTTTAGCAATGAATCCAGTGAAATATGAAATAAGATAAATAAGTTAGGCTGTACGCGCCCGGTAAAGTTAAAGCTTGCCTTCGCGTGCTCTCTGTATATGGCAATCGCGTCCGGAGTAGCGGAAAAAGTCTTCCTGCCGGCAGCGGCCGAGTCACATTCCGTTATCGGCGCAGCGCGGTCGGCGTTTCTTCTAGCCGCTCCTTCGCCACATCCCGTCCATCTTCCGCTGTCACGGAGTCCACGTTTGGTCTGCCGCTAAGCCTGTCATCTTGCCCGACCCCGCCATTGTGATTTTTTTTCTTCTAAATGGCGCAACTAAGGCTTTCGAGTACTCCTTCGGGTGGGCACTTGCGTGCAGAATAAGATTCCTGAAGACCTTGGGAAATTTCTCACGTATTATTATTTTTCACGGGCACCGTTTCGAGTGTCGAGCTGCGTGTGTGCAGAACAGAATCGAAAATAAAACAGGACGTAACCCTTCTGCCTAACAGGCGCTTGAAGTTTGTTGCAGAAGGTTTGTAGAAAACGCGTGACTCAAAAAAGTTTCGTACCCAAAGATGAGTTTTACATTATCATTTCAACTCCAATGAATTTTTTTTGTGTGAAAATGTATAAAAATTGTGTTTTCAGAATAAATTTTAGTTGCTATATTTTTTGTACAGAAACTTCATAGTTTTATTTAGACACACATCGTACTTGTATCTTTATTATCGTGCTGTAAAAATACAGGGCTGGCGCTTAAAGTCATTTTCAGGTGAGTTGTTGATGGCAAGAATGCACGTCAGCTAAGTGCCTTGCGCGTAGAGGCGATGAGGCAAGTGATGAGTGAGCAAGAGTTGCCCTTACAGCTCACGCGTTTGGAGGTTTCGAATGCGCAGAGAAGCTGCAGTTAGGCGGAACCCTTTATTCTCGATATTATTTCCCATCGGGGAAGCTTGGAGGCCGGGGGTACCGAATAAATAAGAGGTCAGTTCGCGTGGCGATAAAGATCGACCGCGCGCTCCTCTCGGGCTCTGATGTGTAATTTCGCGGACAATCAGGAAGAATCCCCAAGCTCATATGCAATTTTTTTTAAGGAGGGGGGGTGGGGTGTTATTATGTTTTATAATCCCACAGATTTGTACCAGAAAAAATTATTTTGTTATTTTCACAAACTATCTATTAGGCAGAGTGTATCTTAAAAAAAATATTTTCTAGTGAGTTCCCCCCTCCTTCCCAGTATATACATCATCATACCGTTTGAGGGGGGTGCTCAAAATAGTTGAATTCCGCATTTAGAAAGTTTAACTGGTGTTTGAGTGTACTTTACCCCCTCTCCCTATCGTGGTGCGGTAGCGTACGTGGTTGTCTCAATTTTTCGCTACCGTTACTAGCCTGTTTTTTTTTTGTTCAGTATGCTGTGAGACGTGGTTCATTTTCTGCAAATTAAAATATGAGAGTTCTTGGTACTTCTCGGACGTAACGTATTACCACTTAGTTGCCATTATGGAGATAGAAATGTAACATCAGCCAAACTGTGCATATGTCAAAATACATGTCTACTAAGCTGCGACCGAACCTCTTGACGATCCAAACAATTTCACTTCAAACTTAAAATGGAGGAATTCGATAAATCTAAGGCGAGGTGTGGTGTGACGCCATATCAAAATTCTGAATGACTAGTTTTTCCAGGATAGTGCTTGTGAGTGGGTAAGTTTCTCCCCACTTCCCCACCTGACGCACAGCCCCCAGTCCACGACGCAGTTTCCGCCTTGTCCGGTATCAACAGTGTTGCGTCACGCCATGTCACGTTACGTAACCGCGAATCGCAGCCGGTGGTTATCGGGGCGTTCCGTGAGGTGAGCCGGGGGTGTCGCAACCCGTCCCGGTGGCGTAACCCGGGGGCCGCGGGTCTAGACGCAGTCGTTAGGATTCCAGACGCGAGATAATCAGCAGGCGCGGGCTGTGGACGCGCGGTAATGTCCCATGTCGCTTTGTTCACCTCGGCAGCTGGGTCGGCGATTTGCGACATTGCAACCGAGACCACTAAACAATTTGTGGTCGCTCTTATAGATGTAAATATTCAGGCAAGGCCTGGAGGGTAGAGCGAGAATATGAAGATTTTACGTACTGTGCCCAGAACCATTTCACAGCTTTTCCACCCTTAAATTTCCTATTGCAACGCGTCTATATCCAGGGGCGGATTGCCAGAGTTGGGAGATTGGAAATTCCACCGATGCCCTCAGTCTAAAACCCGTTAGGACCTGAATGAAGAAAAAAACATTAATTTATTGGAAAGGAGTATATGTGAGAGAGCCGTGGTGATACAAAAGATACAAAAAGGGAAAGAAAAACAGTCAGTAAGAAATGTTGTAAGTGGCCACATTTTAAACTTTAACTCAATATGATATTCTCCAGAAGCCTGGATGAATTTTAATACATACTATTAAGGTTTGAATTCGAACATTTTTCTAGGGTAGTTCAAATCCTCAGATCTCCTAACGGCTTCCCACCCACTTCCCACGAAAAAAGGAGTCGTGTTTGAGGATCCACCACTGACGGAGGCACCTACCCCTGCAGTCTGCTTCTGGCTGCATTGAAACAGAGTTACGGATATCGTGTCTCTAAGTACTAACGGGCTAATAATTTCCCACCCAAATCTTTGGCCGGTGCGGTTAGCTTAATATTTACGAAACGTTTCTCGGGTTTGAAAGTTCAAAATACCAAAATGTGTATCTTAGATCATTTGCTTTGAAACATCGGAAACAGCTATGGTAGGAAACGATAGCGTTACCAATTTGTTGTTAAATGTAAATGACCGGACTAAATTTTGCAAAACTCCGCTGGGAAAATATTTTCGTCCCTGAGTCTTATCAAACTGAGTGATACAATAGATAGTACTCGATGCACTAGAAACGATGGTGATTATATTGGTCGTATGCTGGACACGTGACCAACTGTGCATCAGCTACTGAGGTAGTAGTAAATCATGCACTTCAAGTGTGCAACAATCTAGCGAAACACGCAGCTATCATGAGCGCTTCATTAAAAACAATAGAGTGGAGTTGTGATAGTTTTTTGATGTTTAAAGAAAACGTTATTTTTATTATTTAATAGCCGTGACAGTAATATCAATCTAGGTGTACAGCAGGTTTTTTTTATATGCATATCGTGACTATTTTTCATCGGGCCGTCATTTACGCATTTGCAATGAGTTAGTGCGTGAATTCGTTTGTAATAAATTTGCTTTATACTGTCGTTTGATGCGAAGTCTGGTACGGAATCTATTTTGCGTCATGTAAAAGCAACCTTGGCGCCTCTGCGCCTGAGAAGTGTATAAAAACGTGAGGAAGGCGGAGCCCCTTAACGGCCATTCCAGTGATTCGCGGTTATTAAGATCTAATAGACTGATCGCTGGTAATTCGGCCCTGCCCTGCCGCTTTCACGCATGGCTGGCTTTCTAGTGCACCGACACAGCCGGCCACGCCAGGTATTGTGATTTTCTCATTGTATACTCTCCCGACCATTACCCACAACCTTGCGTGCTTTTAATGCCCGGGAAATTAAACGCAGGCCTGATTAACACTCCTTTCGCTGCAGAAAGGAAAAGTTTACTCCATAGCGCATGCGCTGGAACCAAAATGAATAATGTATTTTTCGTAAGGAGCCGTGGATTCTGCGTTGTTAGCGCACCGGTCTCCCATCTAGACGATCCGGGATCGACTCCCAGTGGGTTTCGTTCTGATTTTCGCATACAGGAAACGTGGCGGACGTTGCAGTTGGTTGGTGATTTTCATCGGAGTTCTCCCGTTTCTCCCACGATTGCATTCCGTTGCCGCTACATCCGAGGGTATCATTCCGTGACACACTTTCAAGGACAAAGGGCTCCTAAGGTCTTTACCTCGAAAGCCCATTGGCAAGTGGGTGTTACCTCAGTCCAAGTGCGCTCTTCCCACCTGATATTTATTTGTTCATTTATTTATGTTTTTTTTCTGATACTTTGCTACTGCATGTCTTGTAACGGATTCTCACCGACAATATTTACTGGTGAAACCAAATTTGCGTTTATTTCGAAACGTCGTGAATGTGTGTGTGTGTGTGTGTGTGTGTGTGTAAGTTTTGTTGCATACTATAAACTAATTACTAAATAATCAAATATGTCATAGTTTTAGCATGTTAATTCGGATCACGTGACTATTTAATTAAGTAAATCTGTGAATCTGAACACGGCCATACCAACTTGAAGTAAGCGTTGTTTACTCGGTGCACCATTCACGCCGGTGGAATTAATCGATAGCAACCGTCACTTCCTCAAGCAACGCTGATTACCAGCGTGGAAGTTTGCATTCAACCGAGTCCCATTGTTTCTGCTTTCCTGTTGTGTGTACTTAGTCACCAAGTTCTCCTGACCAGCCTTCTGCGAGAAACAATGTGCCGACGCAGCTACTGAAAAACAAACAATGAATGGTCTTAACGTTCTGTGAAATTTACTTCCGTTATCGTTGACCCAGGGTGGGGTTGCTGCCGTCATACCGTCCAACTACAGCGATCGGGGCTCTTTATCTGGTAGAGCCGAGCCGATGGATTTTCTCAGCGTGCCCTCACCTCCGTCTGTGCATTTCATATAAACAGTAGCGTCATTTCGGTTGGTGTTGCCCAGTTTTAGGCAGTTTGCTTATTACTCCTTATATAATTTAAAAAAAAATGCAAATTTACAAAATGTTTAGTAATCACCGGTGAAAAATTTACCTCCTATGTCAATTTAAACTGGAATCCAAATAATGATAAAGTTCGTGACTATTTTGAGCGAGTGAGTGACGAGATTTGGGCGGCTCATAACATCGAAGTCTTGAGAGACGAGACTATTTTGAATTACTCTCGCTCTATATAAGCGAACATCTTAACATATTGGACGCGGAATGTGTAAGGGAGGATGTAAATACTCGTATACCAGCATTGGTTTTGTGGCGAGAACTGCAAAATGTAGCCCACATTCGCAACCTTGCTTCGCCACCTCATACAGCATTTCACAGATTGAGTTTTCAAGGATGATGTATTGTCTGCTCTCATGCCTTGGTTGTGATTAACTACTCATCATTACTTTCTTTTTAATATTTTTTTACACGTTTCTTAATGCGTGTTTTATCAAATGTAGAGATGAAATTTTTTAGCTCCGCGTTATTCAGTAATTACAAAGTGGTGAATATTTTTTTCGCAAATTTAGTTGGCTTTTCAATTAATTAATATATTATTACGTATAAGCATTATATGAAGTTTTGTTTGTACTCGAGGGCAGTGAAAATAAAATCTCAATTGTGATTTTTATCTATTTTTGATGAAAATTTAACTTTTAAGTAACGTTAGGGTTTAAAAAGTTTTTAAGCTTCAAAATTACTCTCTCGTGGACTAACTGCCCGGAGTGTCGTGTTTTTACTTACTTAATTGTTTTTGTTTTTGTACCCCTCACGCAAGGCGAACTGCATGTGTTTCCTTTTGTTCCTTTCTGCACACAGAATTGTCTTCAGTTTTGCGGATAGTTTTCGGCGACCCATGACCGCCAAGGCCGTGCCGGTTGNTGTTTTTGTACCCCTCACGCAAGGCGAACTGCATGTGTTTCCTTTTGTTCCTTTCTGCACACAGAATTGTCTTCAGTTTTGCGGATAGTTTTCGGCGGCCCATGACCGCCAAGGCCGTGCCGGTGGTGCCGTGCCGGTTGTGCCGTGCCGGTTGTGCCGTGCCGGTTGTGGTTTCAAGTTGACCAGCCCGCTGCATGACTCGCAGTTTGAGCGCTGAATCGGTTACCAGCTGGTTCGGAGTCCGTTATAATGAAGTGGTGCCTCCACCTGTGGGGTTTCTTACCGTGACCGCGCTACGCGGAACCCAACCTGATCAAATAAGCAGCCCTTGTTAGGGGCCCGGAGGTGGCCGACCTCTGGAGTTGTTTGGTTGATGGAATTATTCTGACTGCTGCGCCTGGTAGTGGCACAACCCGCAGCGCAGCTCTCTGCCACGCCCGTTATACAGAAGTGAGGGTTATCCAATTTTACGCTCGGAGATATTAGTGTATTTTTTTCTGTGCGACTAGCCCGAGCGTGTGCNAGAAGTGAGGGTTATCCAATTTTACGCTCGGAGATATTAGTGTATTTTTTTCTGTGCGACTAGCCCGAGCGTGTGCTGTAGCAATGACTTCAGCGATCACCAACTACAGAACTCGGAATTGAACCCAAGATATTCTGCATGATCCTCCAAAACCAGCGCTTGTTCTCAAAAATTTGTAATATTTTATATAGCTTCCGCTAGATGACTCTAATATTTTTTTGCTTGGATTTAAATTAATTCTTTTTAATGGAAATTGTGCATGTTTCCCAATTTATTAGTTATTATTAATTAAATTCTTAGGCTTTTGTTACTTGCCAGTTAAGCTGTCTGTTTCAGTTTTAGAATGTTTCTGCTCCCTCTGACATTGAATACGTAGACCAGTATGGTTAAATGTAAAATGGTACATGCCTTATATTTATTATTTGAAAACACACAATAAAATGTAATAAAAATAACTAGTTATAGCCGAATTTCTCTAGTGCTATATTGTGTGGTTTGGCTGGTTCGGAAGAGCAACATGCCGTATTGCATACCAAGGGACTGTTAGTACTTGTATGCATGCTACAGGTCCGTGCCCGGGCAATCGACTGCATCCAGTGAATTTAATGTCCGAGATGTGGGCTTAATCCCGCAACTACCACATGAATACTTCGTTTGGTATGTATGTTGCAACGAAAGACTTTGTTTCGTTTGACAAGTAATCACAGAAAGTATACTTTACACAACGGAATTAATGAGAATACATTACGTTGATCTATTGCACTGTCAAATATAAAATTGCTTTGTATCTACGNTTACACAACGGAATTAATGAGAATACATTACGTTGATCTATTGCACTGTCAAATATAAAATTGCTTTGTATCTACGAAGGTTAATGTCATGAGCCAGAGAAAGGCCGTTGGCTGTATCGTTGTTGTCTTGTTACCAACCGTAATTTTTTTTTGCAGGCTTCTGCAACGTGTGAGAACTAAACGACGGGATAAAATATTTGTAGAACTTAAATGCACTCGAGGTAATCCTTGGTCGCCACTTCCACATTTATGAATCCTTGTTTGGATGTTCGCGTACGACCATTTCACGAGTGTACCGTGAATATCTGGAATCCGGTAAAACATCACATCTTCGACATCGCTGCGGCCGGAAATAGATCGTGAACGAACGGGACAAACGACGACTGACGAAAATCATTAAACGTGACAGATGTGCAACCCTTTCTCAAATTGGCGCAGATTGGATTTGTGGACTGCCCTGCAGGATTCATGTTGTGAATTGCCTCCTGCATACCTTCAGACATTAGTCGAGTCCATGCCACGTCGTCTTGCGGCGCTTCTGCGTGCTCGGGGGGCCTTACACGATATTAGCAGGTGTACCAGTTTTTTTGGCTCTTCAATGTAGTAAAAGAACTTAATTGAAAGAGATTTTTGTGCACGAAAAACTAATTTATTTATTCAATTCGACTCTTTATTTGGTCTGAGAACAAAGTCAGTTTTGNAGATTTTTGTGCACGAAAAACTAATTTATTTATTCAATTCGACTCTTTATTTGGTCTGAGAACAAAGTCAGTTTTGTGGCTAGACAAGACTTTCGCTTAATATCAATTACACATTTGTTTGGCACTATTTAAACAAGCATTTCGTTGGCCCAGAAAAATAGTTCGCTTATTGTATGATAGGTTCACATGTTCAAACGAGTACTCATTAATCTAGCGCTTTTTCGTTTGGTACTTCTTCTGTAAAATCTGTTTGTTTGTTTCTCGTAAACTGTTAAATTAGTACTAAATGTAGGAGTACCCGGTGGCGTAGCCGTAGTACATTTGCCATGTAAACGATGTGTCATGGCTTCTATTGCTGGCCCAACTTTACACATTACTATTTCTACAATAGAAGTTATAGCAACATCCTCGGGGTTAGACAATATAGTTACATGAGAGAAAATGGTGTTTAGGGATGTGAAATACTTGCCAATGAAACTAACATTTTAACCCATTCGTAACAGAATTGTGTGCATAACGCACATGAAGGTTATTATTGGCCGGTAATGTACATATAAAGGCTCAAGGCCAATGAATTTCCCTATAGGGAGCTAGTTCATAAGCCATCTCCCTGGTTTATTATATTATTGGGTTACGTTACTTTAGTCGAGCACAAAGCCTCTAGCTCATTGTGTGTGACGACGATACAAGTGTTGTGTCGACTTTAGTACAGCATGCGTAGTAATTTTTTCGCAACACCTGAAACCGAGGATTAATGAGTGTTTGAAATACTCAACAGTAAACGAAATTTTCAAAAGAGCAGCACGCCTGGCCCCAGTACCGCGAGCCCACGTCTCGGCCGACTGGGTATACCTACCATGAGNGCACGCCTGGCCCCAGTACCGCGAGCCCACGTCTCGGCCGACTGGGTATACCTACCATGAGAGGATTCGTGACAAGGTGAACGGGCTGTAGGTGCAGGGAAGTGCGGCCCACGTGTGAACCAGCTTACCGACGCGCATTTCTACGCTGAGCAGTGTCTGGTTTCCGCCCTTTGTTCCTCTACCTCCTTTCCCCCTTCTTGACGTACAGGGTAATAATCTCCTCTCAGCACCTTGTACACACTGCCGGCTGACTCAGTTTCGCCTGCGTGGCGGAACTGACGCGACGTTGCCAAACGCACGGGAGTCATAGAGTAGGTTTGTGTGTGATGATATTGGAGAAAAACTTGAGTTTAATTGCCGTATATTTGTACTTTGCATACAGAGAATTCTTGATTTGCTGTTCATTTCTAGTGGGTGGAAACGATTTTTTTAAATGGCCGCCATTAAAATGATTAGTTTCCGCTAATGCTAAGTGTATTCCCACGTCACTCCTCCCTATTAACAACTGACATCCATGATTGTTTCATAAAGCAGATTTTAAATTCGTAGTTCTTTCATACAGCATTGCATATTAAAAATTATTTTGCTACATGCATTACTTTTATTGCTAGTTGTTTTCCCAATTAATAAATTCGATATACGATGCTTTCCTTAACAGCTGCGGGAACTCTGGTTAGTTGCTATGAGAAATGCACACAAAATATTTAGTAAAGCGTATGTTAACAAATTATATGCCGCAGTACCAGTTTGACTACAAATCGAAACCGCACTTAAATTGTTTTCCCTTTTCTATCGCTTTATATATTTCGATTATAATGGCTATCACTTAGGTATTATTTACATAATCGTCCGTCTTCTCACAGAAATAAACACAATCAAACACTTAAAACCAGTCAATTCGGTCGTCCCACCTTGCTTCAATCCAGATATCACGTATTTCCTATCCGGAACGTTCTGGAGCGCCCCGAGCACTCCCGCACACATCCGCACTCTACTTGCGGGATACCTCGCCCTTCGCAGTACTCACGACCTCTAGCTCGTAGCCGCCGCATGCACACTCGTACGCCGTAGGCTCTCATACCTTCATCCGCCGCCGGTCCTCTTCTTCATTCTTCGTTCGCCGCACTTCGCCAGATGGCTATCACAGACCTTCCAGATGCTTTATAGTAGAAGACGTTCTAACCGAAACATTTTTCACACATCGACTTGCGCCGAGAGAGGAGATGACCAGAAAGTTCACGCAATATCTCGCAGCCCCTGACCCCTCCAACAATGTTCTGGTCAGCTGTCAATCATCCCCCCACCCTCCNTTAAAATGATTAGTTTCCGCTAATGCTAAGTGTATTCCCACGTCACTCCTCCCTATTAACAACTGACATCCATGAATGTTTCATAAAGCATATTTTAAATTCGTAGTTCTTTCATACAGCATTGCATATTAAAAATGCTTTTGCTACATGCATTATTTTTATTGCCAGTTGTTTTCCCAATTAATAAATTCGATATACGATGATTTCCTTAACAGCTGCGGGAACTCTGGTTAGTTGCTATGAGAAATGCACACAAAATATTTAGTAAAGCGTATGTTAACAAATTATATGCCGCAGTACCAATTTGACTACAAATCGAAACCGCACTTAAATTGCTTTCTCTTTTCTATCGCTTTATATATTTCGATTATAATGGCTATCACTTAGGTATTATTTACATAATCGTCCGTCGTCTCACAGAAATCAACACAATCAAACACTTAAAACCAGTCAATTCGGTCGTCCCACCTTGCTTCAATCCAGATATCACGTATTTCCTATCCGGAACGTTCTGGAGCGCCCCGAGCACTCCCGCACACATCCGCACTCTACTCGCGGGATACCTCGCCCTTCGCAGTACTCACGACCTCTAGCTCGTAGCCGCCGCATGCACACTCGTATGCCGTAGGCTCTCATACCTTCATCCGCCGCCGGTCCTCTTCTTCATTCTTCGTTTGCCGCACTTCGCCAGATGGCTATCACAGACCCTCCCTATGCTTTATAGTAGAAGACGTTCTAACCGAAACATTTTTCACACATTGACTTGCGCCGACAGAGGAGATGACCAGAAAGTTCACGCAATATCTCGCAGCCCCTGACCCCTCCAACAATGTTCTGGTCAGCTGTCAATCATCCCCCCACCCTCCCGGCGACGTAGCGGTTCCGCCTTGGGGAGGGGCTTGAGAAGGGTGGGTTGAGTCGTGGTGACCCATTTCCAGCTGCGTCCAGAAATAAGCATGGGGAAGGGGGGGAGGTCCGCGCGTAACAGTACTAACTTGGTGCCAAAATCACTTTTCGATTTATTTTTAAATACGTTGTTTTCGTGTGCATTCAGCTTTAGTGAAAAGCAAAGACAGTAACAGTGAATATATTTAGGCGGCTCTAACAGCGAGATCTTGAGAGCAGATGATTTTGATTGACGTGAGAATGGAGCGGCGCTGGAATGAAGGAACGGGGGAAACGGGAGGTCCCCGAGAAAATCCGTCGACCAACGACATCGTCCGGCACGACTCCCACGTACGAAAATCCGGTCACCCGGCCGGGGATCGAACCCGGGAAAAGCAAAGAACCGTTCACTTTATCTTGATATTTACTCTGTAAATATTAAATGTTACTTGACTGACTTGCCATTTCAGGATCCTCCAGCAGCCAAATACATACAACACTTGTCAGACCGATATTGCCTCGGTATTGCGATCCCTGAATAAAATACCGCATGTCCTTTCGTCGTGCTGTATTGTGTCCGGCTCTCGTGTCGTGCTATTGTGATGTCACTCCAGCGTAAGGAGAAGTTTCTCAACTCACATTTACCGTTTTTCTTTTAGCAAATAATATTCAAAATGCAATTTAGAAAGTAATCGCATGTTTCCGATTTCAATGAGATTGTAATCAACCGTGCTACCAATATTTTTGGTCATCAGACTTCCCCAGTTGCAACAAAGTGGTTCTCAGCTTGTGTAACAGTTGAAAAGATAATGACAATTTTCTAATAATACTTTTTTTTTGTCCACGAGGATTTCTTCATATACATTATACTGATTTAACATGTTTACCAATTTAGATTAATCATTTTCATTGTGTCCTATTCACAGAAAGAAAAACGGTGAATTATTCTCTGTAAATCTGCTGGGCTTTTTCTGTAATTTGGTCGTGGTCACATGCGGTTCAGTTTTTTTCCTGTCCATGCTACCATACATGGTTGGTAGACTATCGGGTTCACATAGTCCCCAGTATAAGTCCTCTATACACTCGAGCGACTATTGCTTGTCTGTTGGTTTCTGCACTGTTGATAATCATTTGTACTGCTTTGCTCTTAACTCCTTTACACCGTTGATTCCTGTTCATTACTGGGGTCACAGTCAAACAGGGCGTTTCTAGATAACTCTGGTCCGATAGTATAGTCTATTCTCAGTTTCTTCACATTTTTTAATAAAACCTTTGAAAAATCATTCCATGTATGGCGTGTTTGGTTGTTTCCTGAATATGCCTTGTATCACAAGCGTTTTATATTTGTGTTAATATAAAAGTACCTTATTTTTTTATTAAATTGAACTTTTACTTAGATGTTATCTATAAATTATAATATTTAATATATAATTAAAGTGAATAANATTCAAAATGCAATTTAGAAAGTAATCGCATGTTTCCGATTTCAATGAGATTGTAATCAACCGTGCTACCAATATTTTTGGTATCAGACAATGAAGGGTTTTTTTCCCCCACCAATATTTATTTAGCAAGACTTCCCCAGTTGCAACAAAGTGGTTCTCAGCTTGTGTAGCAGTTGAAATGATAATGACAATTTTCTAATAATACTTTTTTTTTTGTTTTGTTCACGAGTATTTCTTCATATACATTATACTGATTTAACATGTTTACCAATTTAGATTAATCATTTTCATTGTGTCCTATTCACAGAAAGAAAAACGGTGAATTATTCTCTTTAAATCTGCTGGGCTTTTTCTGTAATTTGGTCATGGTCACATGCGGTTCAGTTTTTTTCCCGTCCATGCTACCATACATGGTTGGTAGACTATCGGGTTCACATAGTCCCCAGTATAAGTCCTCTATACACTCGAGCGACTATTGCTTGTCTGTTGGTTTATGCACTGTTGAGAATCATTTGTACTGCTTTGCTCTTAACTCCTTTACACCGTTGATTCCTGTTCATTACTGGGGTCACAGTCAAACAGGGCGTTTCTAAAGAACTGTGGTCCTATAGTATAGTCTATTTACAGTTTCTTCACATTTTTTAATAAAACCTTTGAAAAATCATTCCATGTACGACGTGTTTGGTTGTTTCCTACATATGCCTTGTATCACAAGCGTTTTATATTCGTGTTAATATAAAAGTACCTAATTTTTTTTATTAAATTGAACTTTTACTTAGATGTTATCTATAAATTATAATATTTAATATATAATTAAAGTGAATAAAAACGGAGTAATTAGGCGTGTTAGTAATAACTAGTAAGAAATAGTTATTATGCAAGCTATTATTATATTGAGTGCGCACGAATGCGGTGCGTTGTCTCATTAGTGTAATTATCTAGACTCGGTTAAACTGTGATTGCATGAGGCGGATGAATATCTCGGAAGTATAGTTTTATCATTGCTTCAGAAAAAGTTGGAAGTAACCGTGAATGGACTATTATATTACATCAAAATAATGAGTGCTTGAATTCTATCTTGTCACCGGAAGAATCCGCGAAATCTTCTGGGCTCTAATCTATATCTTTATAGGCGCCATTGAATTGGTTTTGACACGTTATCTCAAGAGTTTCAGAGTGAAAAGGGTTAAGTGAAAGGGGAGCTGCACGTATTGTATGATTAAGATAACGGGATTCACTGAATGGCTTCGTACGTAAATACTGATTCTAGAGGTTAGGAGGGGAGGTCATGACTCTCCCTCTTCCTCCAACCCGATTCGCCAGGACAACAAAAGGCTTCGTGTCGTATCTTTACTTGGGCGGCTTTCCATAGCGTTACTCTGCCAGTAAAATTTACTCGCTTTTGGTGGTGTCCCGAAACTGCAGAGTAATTACTGAGTATCTTACCACAGNTACTCTGCCAGTAAAATTTACTCGCTTTTGGTGGTGTCCCGAAACTGCAGAGTAATTACTGAGTATCTTACCACAGTAAAACTACTACACGCATTATTTCGGCGTTTAACAATGAATAAGGTGGGAATGGCTGTGGGTTTAAACGAATCAGGCTTACAAAAGGAAACTTACCTTTCTGGTTAAAGACGCATGATATCGTTCTTATTTTTTAATTAGAAGCTACGTTGTATAAAATGCTGCGTTTTTGAACATATTGTTTATGATTAGGTTATGTNTTCTTATTTTTTAATTAGAAGCTACGTTGTATAAAATGCTGCGTTTTTGAACATATTGTTTATGATTAGGTTATGTTGAATGTATCATATTGTGTATAGGATTCTATAAACACTTTTATTTATGAAGCAACTTTATTATAGATATATAGCATTTTATAGGCGATACTGATTATATGTGAAGTAAAATACACCTTTTGTATTTCTGTGTACAAGCGCGTTCCAAAACAAATTTTACTCTAGCTTTGCACAGTTTTTACTCTGTTATTTTACTCTATTCTCGGGGTATCGTTTTGGAACATGGCCCTGAAGAGTACCAGTTCCAATGTACACAGCGCGCCGGCCAGTTGGCTGTCGGGACCGAATGAAAGTGATGGACCCCCCAACGCGCTCAGCCGGACTTGAACCACGGACCTCCACCATCGCTCTCTGCCCTGCCGAGGGTACTCGATCGCGTCTATCCATCTCTGTCGCCGGACAAGAATGCATCATTTCTGCGGACAAAGGACTGCCGGCACACGACCCGAGCGTAATAAATTGCGCGAGATTTGTGACGCTCAGCACATCGGACGGAAGCATCGGAGGTGGCCGGTTCGAGTCTGGCTGCAGGCACGGGGCCCCGTTCTTGTTACCAGCGAGTATTTTGCGCTTTCGAGGCATAGAAAATTTGCTTTTCAATATAACTTTGACATTTTAAAATAAAGCACTTATATTTTCTTGATCCGAGATCATTCTCCTGAACCGCCAAAATGCACGGTTCAAGGCTAGGTTCAAATTGATCTTAGTTGGGTGCGCCGAACACAATGGTGCAACAGCCAAATGTGCTAACCCAGGATCGAACCGGTAGATAATTGCTGAACCTTAATTGTGCAACCGGGCATTAGAGCGGCAAAATCACGTGCAACGCGCAAGATGTCTCACCTCTTCGCATAATTTAACTGGCGTGCAATTTTCGTCGGTAACATACCTCTGTAGACTTTCAGATATGGCCTTTGTCACTTTATACCGTAATTATAAAAATATAGGTTTGCTGCACTTTCTCATAAAAATTCGCTGTCAGAAAGAATTTTCAAACATAAAAACTATTGTGAAAACACCCGTTTAAACCATTCCCCCCCTTTTTTCTCTTCCCCCCCTCTCTCTCCCCCTCCCTCTCTCTTAATATAATACAATGGCAGTACTGGTCCTTGTACTATAAAGATTTTTTAATGCCGTTTGTAAGAATATACCGCCCAAAAGTACTGTAGTTTTTAATTCTAACGTAACTAACGAAGGCCTGCATGCCGCGTTTCGCCTAGACAGACGGCTACTTTAAGGTAGCCTTTCCACTGCTGACATCGAGTTTGGCGAGCACGACGCCACATCTGACGACACAGTTGGGGTGTTTGTCTAACAACGGGCTGTGGAAAACTCTTGTCTGGTGTCCGACAAGCATGTTCAGGACGGTCCGTCTTGAGGCAATCCTCCTCGCCCGTTGGAGTTCACATCAAAGAGGCCGACCCAGCAACCAGTGTAAGGAGTGATAAAAGACGGACAGCGGAGACAGCTACGCGCGCATCGTCTCGGAGTACCCACGGGCACGTGACGTCACCATGCTCGCGCAAAAACACGCACCAGTGGAAAGACACCTTAAGAACGTTCGGTCCATTCCAGCTCATCTTATTATATTTACGTTGAACTTTGGCCAATTCGTGCACATCATAAGTGAAATAATGTTAGTGTAATAAAACATATGTCGTTCCCAGTTTTTTTAAATACAGAATTAAATGTTAGTCACTACGGAAATTTTTTCGTCGTGTAGAAATAAGAAAAATTACAGCAAAATACTCGAATTTATGACTTTGCCCACAACGTTAAAAAAAAAATCATGCATTGACGGTATACACGAATTGCGCTCCATAACTGAAACAATCTCTTTATGGAAAGGGGTGATACTTCTGCGTTTACTTCAAGAGGTTCATAGTTTCAATTCGCACTGAAAGAAAGGCCACTGTGGCGTGGAAAGGTGTGACTAGTAGATTGTAGATCATTCAGATGTGTTCGATATGGCTTTTTTTTTCTTTTTTTTTTTAAGTCGCATGGCGACGAGCCGGTCCCAGAAAAATTAGACTTGGATGTAGTTCACTGATCATGGCGGTGGCTATTATTACAAGTTGCTTCGGTAGTCACAGTGCATGGCTGTGAAAATGGGCTTTTGTTGTCGGCCAAATCTAAGAAGGGGAAAGCGAAGGAAATAATGTAGGACAAAAACCGATAGCCAGGTGAAAAAATTTCCTCTACCGGAATCCGAATTCAAGTCGTAATATTGCCAAGCCAGTGCGAAAGCCACCCAATTAAGTGCTGCTCGTTTTTATTGAGCACTTTTGAAATCAACCTTTTAAAAATGTCACTGTTCCTACCCGCATATGTGTTAACGGACACGCCGACCGGCATGCGCCCAGTACTGTTTAGGAAGGCAATGACCACGCCTCCACGCCGTGCCACGTGCCTTATGAAACACATTACCCCGCGCTCCACGCAGTAGTGATGGACTGTGGACAATGGCGAGAAGCACGCGGCCCAAGAGGTATAAACAAGTTATACACAGCAAGAAAAGTGAAGTCATCAGGAGTGATGTAGAAGCTTGTGATGAAGAGGTAAGGAATAAATATTTGTTTGTTCCTATTAACAAAGCTACAGAAAGAGCTGCAAAGTACTCGGGAGTAAGTAAGGCGTCTATCGAAAGAATTCGCAAACAAAGCAGAGAGAGACCTGGCGAGCCTCAAATAACTCCAGGAAAGCGAAGGTAAGAACATAATGCCTACACTGTTCATCGTATCTCCTATTAAGGGTTCCGACTACCTGCAATTATTTTGTGCAATCGAGTCCTCAAAACGGGCGGACTCTAAGGTTTAACTCTTGCTCACTCCTCACTAGCTTGGTTACCTGTACCCACAAGGCGCTCAACTTGCATGCTGTCTCTCTGCCGGTGATGCGCCTACACGTGACTTTCAGCAGTGAACCTATTTATTTTAAAGGCTACAAGGAAAAGGTATCTCTTGCGACGAAACAATGAGAAAAGCTACTCTCATTGAATTGCTTGAAAACCATCGACCAAGAGAAAAAATATTAGCTGCCGACAGGATATTCCAGCAACATGACCATATTGTACTTAGATTGCCACTTAATATGTGCGATTTCAATGCCATAGAACTAGCCTGGGCTAAGATTAAACGCCACATCAGAGCTCACAACACGACTGGAGATTTATCACTGCAAGTCTTACAGAGGCTAACAATAGAAGCCGTAGAAGCCGTAACAAAGGAAGACTGGGTGGGATGTTGCAGACACGTTGAAGAAATTGAAGAAGAGTACTGGAAGAACGACTGCCTCGTGGAGTTAGCAGTAGATGAGTTCTTAATCAAACTGGATAGTGACAGTGATGACACAGATTAGGGGAGCAAACAATTCACACATGACAGCTGTAGTGAGCAAAAAATTTTTACTGAATGTGATAGCGACAGCTCTTCTTTAGCTCAGCCATTGTAAATATTGAAACTAGATTATATCTTGCTGATACATGTACCCCATAGTGTCATTGATTTGTTTTGCTTAATCGCTTTTTAATTAGTGAGCTGTGAATAGTTTTACTTTTCCCTAAGCTACCTCAAAAAACAGTGAATAAACATTGTTAACAAGGCTATGTTTAGACATTTTCGTAGTATATGTTGATCAGTTTGTAAAATTGCTATCCACTTTTATTTTTACTTATATTATTACATACATTATCTTTCTGTTATATTTGCTTATAATATTACATACAATCTTTTTTGTCGAAGCAACTGGAATCATGAATGTTACATTGTGTAATTTGAGCAATTAATAGTTTTAATTCTGAATACTTGTAAATAAGTAGATTTAAAGCTGAACATGTCAGAATCTTTTCCCTTATTTTGACTTTTTGTTCCCCACACTATGATCTTGGTATCACTGCTCATTCTTAGTCACTACGTACCTTAGAATTACATGCTCATGTCTTGTTCAGTAATAATTGGTTACAACTGAATACTTGTACCTCAGTATTTTTCATTATTTGTGCTTATTTGTCATATCATAATCTTGGGTCTTTATTGTTTAATGTTATCATCATGTTGTTCTAATAATATAATACCAAACTGTATTCAATTGTTATTTACTTTTTAGATTATAATACTTGTAAATTGGTGGTTGTTAACTGATTATGTCACTGCAGTTTTTAAATTTTGTATTTTGGAGGCCTAATAATTTCTTTATTCTTATTCGTCGTCCTTTGTCGATTCAATCTATGGTGAGTAATTTTAAAGTTTTCTAATAGAACATTTGTAAATTACTGTTGTTAACTATTCATGTTATTAAATTATTTTCATTGGTTCGACTTCTGTAAGTTGCTTCTAGAAATAAGTATTCAGTTCACAAATGTTATCATAGCATGTCGAAAGCCGTGGTTGAGGCAGTTCGCCTGCCACCACTGTGATACGGGTTCGGTTCCTGGCGATGTCAACCGGGATTTTGCATGTGGCAGTCGTGGTTGGTGGGTTATCTCGGGATCTCCCGTTTTCCCCACCTTGCGTTCAGGCGCTGCTCCATGTCCTCTCATTTCACCCACACCACATAGGCTCTGAAGACCTCTCTTATGCTAAGACTTGTCCAAACGTATCAATCAGTCAATTAATAATTGTGTGTCATAATACTTTATTGTCAGTCAGTTCACGTTACCAAATAGCTTGTACATATATTTAAGATAGAATTATAACTGTTTTTGTATTTGTTTATTGAAATGAATGCATATTTACTGTACTTCAGTGGTATAAAAGGCAAATATTTACTTAAATGCGCGATCAGAAAATAAAGACAAAATAAACAAATTACGTACAGTAAGATCGCTTGAAACTCTAACTCACTTAGGCATTGGAATCTTGAAGATTTTAATTATATGTAGACTATTTTTAATTCCACTTTTCAGGAATACTCTACTGACTGGCGAACAAATAAGTTAACTAACTTCGTAACGACATGTCTATCGATTGTATCACCAACCACTGCAAACCATATTTTCGCACAACTGTCTCACTTACTGGTTTTTAATGTTAATGCTATGTAAAATTATGCAATTGCAGTGAAACTACTTAATTTATGTTAAATTTATTTTTGCTGGTAGCACTTGATACTAAATAAAATATTTTGACAAACTGAGTAAAAATATGTCTTATTAATTTTTAGTGCTGTATATGATATTGAGGTTATCCCTACTCACCTTTGTAATAATTTCGTATTCATGCCAATACATTTTTAAAGACGTGTAGCTGAAAAAATTAATACATCCACACTTTGCCTGTGATTTAAACCCAGAACATCTAGTACCGTACGTTGGCGCGCAACAAACTATGCTAAAAAGACAAAAATGTCGGCAATAGACGTGTTGATGTACCTTTAAAACTCTTATGTTTTAAGTGGTCAGTCGAATGTTTGCAGGACGCATAGCACGTCCGTCGTTCAACGGTACACCTTGCGTTCGAAGGGGGTGACGCGACAGGCCAAACCATTGGCTTGCGAGGGGAGTGGGAGGTGAACTAGGACTAGGGGGACCAGCCCTCACAACGTTTGACGCTAACAGTACAGTTGGTAACGACTGAGGGNCGGCTTACGAGGGGAGTGGGAGGTGAACTAGGACTAGGGGGACCAGCCCTCACAACGTTTGACACTAACAGTACAGTCGGTAACGACTGAGGGAAAGTAGTTTCACGTCTTCAAAATGAATTAGAAGTGTTACAAAACATTTTTTAATAGTGAAATGATTAATTTTGCTTTCTATTAATTTTAATGCACATAAATTTAAGAATAAGCAAAATTTTAAAATATTTACTTATCTAATAATTTTACAGTTTCACTTGACCGATGCCTGAATAAAGTAATTAGGCCTACGAAAATATTAATTGTATATGTGATGGAAGAATACACAATGTGCATACAGGTAGATCTTAATTAGGGCTTTCAAAAGTGCCTAGTTTAACGTGATCAGCCCAGACTATGACTACTGCAGAGTCGCCGGTATCAAATTAGAGATTGTGGCGGTACTGACAGTGAACATTTCTGGTTTTCTTATTTGATTTGTATTGCGTCCATTTCCCCACAGTAATTGTCGACGATTTATTCCCGTGCTGGATACGTGACAAAAGTTTACTGTCCTCAATTCCTTAATTGTAGCAAATCGTAAACAATGTTTCACAAATTTCATTTATTGTTCTATAACTGTGGCATTTGCTCCCAAACATTTGGTTATTAGTTGTTTTTTACTGTGAGGTTACGTTAATTTTTTATGGACCGCCAAATAATTTCAGAAGGTGATAAAAAGAAGGAAGTTCAGTGCGGTGTGACCTAAACAAAACGTTTTGAACAGTTGGGGAAATGGATAGCAAGAAACTGCAGTAAAAAAAAAAAAAAAAAAAAAAAACACGCAGTGGTAACTTTGCCGTCTGCAAAGTTAATTAGGAAATTACCGTTGTACTGTGATAATTTCCTTTCACACGGCCGTAGTGCCTCTCGTACAAGTTCACGTGGATGAATTATGTAGAGAACTGGAGGTGGCGTGTACTTGGCTTCAGAATTGTTCGTGTGAGGTCGCCACGACCCCCTGGAGCCCATTTGCAGCTTCCTCCCTTCCTAACCGGCACTTGTAACGACTGTTCACAGAATTCGCGTGAATGAAAGAAGTCCCGACGTTAGCGCGACCGAGGAGCCCGACATTAGCACACAATAGTAGCGCGGGAAAATATCCCCGCTGTTATACGTGCACCGCCTTCTAGTTGCTTTCCAATGCGGAAAACGAAAGCACGCGTTGGAATATAATACGGCTGGAGATCAAGGTGATTGTAATCTTTCCGGTTGTATTTGCATGCATTTTGACCGTGTTAGCATAATTGAATCATTGCATTGTATATTCATATAGACTTCCTCGTCAATAATAATAGTAATGATAACAACAGGTGCGTGCTGAATCAAACACTTTTGAAAGCCGTTCTAATTTTCTTTTAACCCGTTGTGTGTATCCTCTAAACTCTAAACACTCTGGGTTAAAATCTCTCACGTAACGAGTCGGTCAACTTATACGAGAAAAATTCAGATAACTATTCATGAAAAGTTTCCATTTGAAAGTGAAATCTTATTGGCCGACAAAAGAAAACATCCGGCTTTATTATGTCAGTTGTAGCATATAATTTTAAGATTGGCAGTGGGTACTTCCAACTTTTCTGAAGCTCTGCTAAAGTTCTACTTTCAGGATATTCGTCCGCCTCATGGAAACCAAGAGTAACCGAGTGTGGAAAACGCACCGCATTNCTAAAGTTCTACTTTCAGGATATTCGTCCGCCTCATGGAAACCAAGAGTAACCGAGTGTGGAAAACGCACCGCATTCGTGCGCACTATTTCTTACAAGGTATTACCAATACACCTGTTTTCTCACTGTTGTTATTCATACTAATTACAAATTAAATACCAAAATGTATAAATAAAATTGAACTAAAAATTCTATTTAACGGAAAATGAGTTACTTTTATGTTGACAGGAGTATAAAACGCTCGTGATACATGGCATATTTAGGAAACAAGCAAACACGTCATACATGGGGTGATTTTTCAAAGGTTGGAGTAAAAAAGCGTAAAGAAACAGCGAATAGTGTATACTGCATACGGATATTGTCGTCGTAATGTCAGCATGGCGTTTACTCGGAAGACAACACAGCTTGTGTGTAGCGCCGGGGGCTGCACCGGCACTCGGAGTGGCTTCTCCTCTCCCCGTGTCACAGCACAAACTCCACTACGCGCGTCGTGTTCGCGGACGGAACGGGTAGAAAGTTGTCGGACTTTCATATGTAGATGATGTGGGAACGGGCGTGCTCGGTTCCGCAAACCTGTGCAAGTGACGAGTCGCATTGTTACCTGAGGCGGCGAGGATCGCAGCAAAGGAGGCCTCGGCCAGGACGCTGTGTCCTGCTCGAGTCCGCCATTCAGCAATTCAGGTCTATGTTTCGCCGCGCTGCAAATGTCCAGTTTAGTAACCACACGCGTGAACATCTTGAAGCTCCTTCGCTGGAGTAGTCTATTCGCCGTTTCTTCACACTTAATGAATCGAACCTTTGAAAAATCACCCCATGTATGACGTGTTTAGTTATTTCCTAACTATGCCGTGTGTCATGTATACTTGTCCTAACATAAAAGTACGTAATTTTTGGTTAACTTAAATTTTTACTTATATTTGGTATATCATTTATATAATTTTTTTTTTTCCAAATAATACGGTTAAAAACAAAGAGAAAAGAGGTGTGTTGGCAGCACCTAGTAAGAAATAATTCTTATGCAAAATAGCATTACACTGAGTGCGCACGAATGCGGCGAGTTGACCCTTTGATGTAATTTTCTAGACTAGGTTAAGCTTTGCTTGCGCGGGGCGGAGAAATATCCTGGAAGTTGAACTTAAGCAGGGCTTCAAAAAAGTTGGAAGTAACCGTGAATTGACTCACCAACCTTTGAAAAATTGCTAGGGCTGGTGACCGGATGATTCTACGGGTGCGAGCAACGACTTCGTAAATAAATTGTTTTGTGAGCAGAAAAGAATGTCGGCGGTTTTTTTTGTCATGACATTGAAAAATTATGCTGAGAAAAATTTGCAGGACAGTTTTGCAATCAATTATTAGAGAAGTGATAATAGTAAAAAATGTTACCGTTAAGGAGATATTGCAGTAACGTTGTGAATTTTGGCCAAGTCGTACTGTTGAAGGAACTATTTTACCTGCAATAGAGACCGTTTATCGGCTGAAGGAATTCTATGTACTATTACAACCATGCAGAAAAATGCAGTTGTTTTACTGTTACTCTCTACGTATAATAACGGGTGAATGGTACGATACCCAGTTGACTGCTCTCTCCTTATAAAAATTATTGGAACCTTTCTTTTTATACATATATTTTTTCCCCCAGTGAAGGATTTTTTCCTTTAGATTTTCATGACAGCATCCGTGATATTAACAATAAACACCAGTAGTTAGCTCTAAAACGGTATTTGGGAAATCAGTGACCTGCTTAGGTCTCTACTTGGTCACGTGGTCGATTTAAAACCGTAGGGTCTTGGTCACGTAGTCAGTTTAAGTCTATAATGTATTTTACGTTGGTCAGTATGGTCGGGAAACACAGCACAAACTGACCGAGAAATTAGTAATGATCGTCACTTTAGCCACAGAACGAGCGAATACACAGTAGCGAAATTGAGTGGCGATCTGTTTGATGTTGGCGTACCCAATCGCAGATTGGCTGCGAGATGCTCTGGAAACGGGACTTGGGTCTGATTGGCTACGTTGTACTGTGTTCCATCTCCTACAGCTTCTGCTAGTGCTCTCGAGTCCATCTTCTGGCAGTGATTGATGAAAGATGGCCTGAGGCCTTCTTCTTGGCGCGCTGTTGGAGTTTGGGCGTTGTTTATTCTACCCAATTTTGAAGCTCAATGTCGATAGTTTAGCAAATAAAAATTATCCCCACCAGGTAGCACTGATATTGCATGTGTACTATTTCATGTGTAAACAAGTGGAATATTTGCAATTTTCATAAAATAAATAAAACCTTGTACAGTCTTAATTTTTTTAAATACAGAATAAACTTTGTTCTTCGCATTAAGAGTGAAATCTCGAAGAAATACTTCCACATTTTAAACATTCGTTTGTAAAACTGTATTTAGCAAAACGTTGGCACAATTACGATAAGTTCACAGAGTCTAAATGGCGTGGTGGTTCCTTTGATGTGGGCGTGCATATTCTCGGATTGGCTGCGTGAGAGTCTGGGAACAAGCTTTAGTTTATGTACGATTGGCTATACTGTGTAGTGCGAAAGATTTCCCATTGGCTGGGCTGCTGGCTGGCAAGTATGTTAGCGGGCGCTTATTGACGAAAAGCGTTCCGACATGTCGCTGGCCATTGACGCCATTTTGCTGGCGTGTGCGGCGAGAGTTCGCGGAATAAGATACTGTTTCATCTCTGTATTCGTAAGTCCTCTCTGACCTTGGCTTACACACTTTCTTTATTTAAATGCAACAACTTGATCGAAAAATTAATTTTAATGACAGCTATATTTATTTCGTTCTAAAATTAGTATTTTTTGGTTGTTAAAATAAGTTTGTTTATGAAGGTTTAATGACGAACACATTTGTATTTTTACTGTTTTTTTCCTCTAAGCACCATTGTAGGGCGTGAATAATAGTTACAAAATAAAGTTATTTATTTTGGCTGGGGCAACTATAAATCACAATTCTGGCCAAACACGAAGTTTTACACGCAAATATATAAATAGAATTTCTCAACTAGGCGTCAGCTTAAAAGAAGCCTCTTTTGGAACCCAATCAGCGCACCATGCCAAACTCTCCTAATAGGAATGTTGTTTTGTTCTAAACCTGAGTGTAATAAACCTCAGATCAGGTTGAACGCGAATGTTCGCTCCTGTGTAGTTGAAAGTGGTTAGAGGCAGTCCATATTAGAGGTAAGTGCTGTACCATTGCGTTCCTGGTTGCAGGCGGGTAAACATGAAAGCAGTTAGGATTACAGGTGCAAAGTGCTGACTGAATGTCGTCCATCGTCCAGGGCGTTTGAGATGAACGAATGTCTTAATATACAAGTGAAACAAACATATAAATTGATTGACATCGTAGCTTGCCACCGAATTATTTTGCGAAATTGACAAGAGATTCCAGTCACGGTAACTTAAAAATACGTGCATTATATGACTGTGGATCTTTCGTGTGTATATTATTGCTACACCGCGCCGTATAGACACTACTATTGCGTTTTATACGTGATAGACATGCCAACATTTACAAACTCAAGTAGCAGTTATCCATCCACCGGATCACAAATAATTTTTTCTTCGGCAATAGGTCATTAGCTCAGAATTATGCAATGCGTGTCGGATGGAAGCTTGACCACATAAATTAAGGAAAGGTCATTTATCCTGTCCTTGCATTTTATAACGCGAAGTTGTGAAAGTCTCGACGAAACAAATCGTGCACAGGTCTTCCCTGCATACCTGTTCATGTTCCTTGCTTGCACACACAGGCAAATAGGCACGGAGCCATTTAAGGCACCCGCATCAGAAATGCAAAAGAGGTTCAAGTAATCTCGAAATGAGCGGAAGAGAGGAAGGGGGACTATAGTGGAGTAGCCATCATGTTTTGAATTAACCTACTTCGTGCGCTACAAATTAATGCGTTCCTTTTCCTTCAGAAACATCTCCGTGAAGGTCGTGTTATAGCGTAAACCATCAGAATGGNCCATTCAGCAATTCAGGTCTATGTTTCGCCGCGCTGCAAATGTCCAGTTTAGTAACCACACGCGTGAACATCTTGCCACACGCGTGAACATCTTGAAGCTCCTTCACTGGAGTAGTCTATTCGCCGTTTCTTCACACTTAATTAATCGAACCTTTGAAAAATCACCCCATCTATGACGTGTTTAGTTATTTCCTAACTATGCCGTGTGTCATGTATACTTGTCCTAACATAAAAGTACGTAATTTTTGGTTAACTTAAATTTTTACTTATATTTCGTATATCATTTATATAATTTTTTTTTTTCCAAATAATACGGTTAAAAACAAAGAGAAAAGAGGTGTGTTGGCAGCACCTAGTAAGAAATAATTCTTATGCAAAATAGCATTACACTGAGTGCGCACGAATGCGGCGAGTTGACCCTTTGATGTAATTTTCTAGACTAGGTTAAGCTTTGCTTGCGCGGGGCGGAGAAATATCCTGGAAGTTGAACTTTAGCAGGGCTTCAAAAAAGTTGGAAGTAACCGTGAATTGACTCACCAACCTTTGAAAAATTGCTAGGGCTGGTGACCGGATGATTCTACGGGTGCGAGCAACGACTTCGTAAATAAATTGTTTTGTGAGCATAAAAGAATGTCGGCGGTTTTTTTTTGTCATGACATTAAAAAATTATGCTAAGAAAAATTTGCAGGACAGTTTTGCAATCAATTATTAGAGAAGTGGTAATAGTAAAAAAATGTTACCGTTAAGGAGATATTGCAGTAACGTTGTGCATTTTGGCCAAGTCGTACTGTTGAAGGAACTATTTTACCTGCAATAGAGACCGTTTATCTGCTGAAGAAATTCTATGTACTATTACAACCATGCAGAAAAATGCAGTTGTTTTACTGTTACTCTCTACATATAATAACGGATGAATGGTACGATACCCAGTTGACTGCTCTCTCCTTATAAAAATTCTTGGAACCTTTCTTTTTATACATATATTTTTTCCCCCAGTGAAGGATTTTTTCCTTTAGATTTTCATGACAGCATCCGTGATATTAACAATAAACACCAGTAGTTAGCTCTAAAACGGTATTTGGGAAATCAGTGACCTGCTTAGGCCTTTACTTGGTCACGTGGTCAATTTAAAACCGTAGGGTCTTGGTCACGTAGTGAGTTTAAGTCTATAATGTAATTTACGTTGGTCAGTATGGTCGGGAAACACAGCACAAACTGACCGAGAAATTAGTAATGATCGTCACGTTAGCCACAGAACGAGCGAATACACAGTGGCGAAATTGAGTGGCGATCTGTTTGATGTTGGCGTACCCAATCGCAGATTGGCTGCGAGAGCAGATTGGCTGCGAGATGCTCTGGAAACGGGACTTGGGTCTGATTGGCTACGTTGTACTGTGTTCCATCTCCTACAGCTTCTGCTAGTGCTCTCGAGTCCATCTTCTGGCAGTGATTGATGAAAGATGGCCTGAGGCCTTCTTCTTGGCGCGCTGTTGGAGTTTGGGCGTTGTTTATTCTACCCAATTTTTAAGCTCAATGTCGATAGTTTAGCAAATAAAAATTATCCCCGCCAGGTAGCACTGATATTGCATGTGTACTATTTCATGTGTAAACAAGTGGAATATTTGCAATTTTCATAAAATAAATAAAACCTTGTACAGTCTTCATTTTTTAAAATACAGAATAAACTTTGTTGTTCGCATTAAGAGTGAAATCTCGAAGAAATACTTCCAGATTTTAAACATTCGTTTGTAAAACTGTATTTAGCAAAACTTTGGCACAATTAAGATAAGTTCACAGAGTCTAAATGGCGTGGTGGTTCCTTTGATGTGGGCGTGCATATTCTCGGATTGGCTGCGTGAGAGTCTGGGAACAAGCTTTAGTTTATGTACGATTGGCTATACTGTGTAGTGCGAAAGATTTCCCATTTGCTGGGCTGCTGGCTGGCAAGTATGTTAGCGGGCGCTTATTGACGAAAAGCGTTCCGACATGTCGCTGGCCATTGACGCCATTTTGCTGGCGTGTGCGGCGAGAGTTCGCGGAATAAGATACTGTTTCATCTCTGTATTCGTAAGTCCTCTCTGACCTTGGCTTACACACTTTCTTTATTTAAATGCAACAACTTGATCGAAAAATTAATTTTAATGACAGCTATATTTATTTCGTTCTAAAATTAGTATTTTTTTTGTTGTTAAAATAAGTTTGTTTATGAAGGTTTAATGACGAACACATTTGTATTTTTACTGTTTTTTTTCCTCTAAGCACCATTGTAGGGCGTGAATAATAGTTACAAAATAAAGTTATTTATTTTGGCTGGGGCAACTATAAATCACAATTCCGGCCAAACACGAAGTTTTACACGCAAATATATAAATATAATTTCTCAACTAGGCGTCAGCTTAAAAGAAGCCTCTTTTGGAACCCAATCAGCGCACCATGCCAAACTCTCCTAATAGGAATGTTGTTTTGTTCTAAACCTGGGTGTAATAAACCTCAGATCAGGTTGAACGCGAATGTTCGCTCCTGTGTAGTTGAAAGTGGTTAGAGGCAGTCCATATTAGAGGTAAGTACTGTACCATTGCGTTCCTGGTTGCAGGCGGGTAAACACGAAAGTAGTTAGGATTACAGGTGCAAAGTGCTGACTGAATGTCATCCATCGTCCAGGGCGTTTGAGATGAACGAATGTCTTAATATACAAGTGAAACAAACACATGAATTGATTGACATCGCAGCTTGCCACCGAATTATTTTGAGAAATTGACAAGAGATTCCAGTCACGGTAACTTAAAAACACGTGCATTATATGACTGTGGATCTTTCGTGTGTATATTATTGCTACACCTTATAGACACTACTATTGCGCTTTATACGTGATAGATATGCTAGCATTTACAAACTCAAGTTGCAGCTATCCATCCAACGGATCACAAATAATTTTTTCTTCGGCAATAGGTAATTGGCTTAGAATTATGCAATGCATGTCGGATGGAAGCTTGACCACATACATTAAGGAAAGGTCATTTATCCTGTCCTTGCATTTTATAACGCGAAGTTGTGAAAGTCTCGACGAAACAAATCGTGCACAGGTCTTCCCTGCATACCTGTTCATGTTCCTTGCTTGCACACACAGGCAAATAGGCACGGAGCCATTTAAGGCACCCGCATCAGAAATGCAAAAGAGGTTCAAGCAATCTCGAAATGGGCTGAAGAGAGGAAGGGGGACTATAGTGGAGTAGCCTTCATGTTTTGAATTAACCTACTTCGTGCTCTACAAATTAATGCGTTCCTTTTCCTTCAGAAACATCTCCGTGAAGGTCGTGTTATAGCGTAAACCATCAGAATGGTGGGAACAACTATATGTACATTGTTTTTCTCTCCATTAATCCGGCAAACTGGAGCGTGACGACTTGTGTGCGGTCAGTTACGAGCGAGACGACCTGGTCACGACCCGTGTAACCATCGGGAGTGGAAGGGAGGGGGAGGTTTTGAAAGTGCAAGTGCCCTCGGCCACGCCGGAATAATTAATTGCCCGGAAGAAATCAGGAGGTGGTTGACGAGTTTTTTTTCTAGAGCTAGCAAGGTGTGGAAGGGGAAAAGTTGTGGGCTTGAGGGAGGAGGGAGGACAAGTTCTGAAATTAACCGCTGGGAGCGCTGTTCGTATTAGTTGGTTGACGGCCCAGCTTCAGCGAGNGGTAACCGAACTGCCGCGAGTTCTCGCCCGGGAACACTCGCTCGCCAGTTGCCGGCAGACCGCGGAGCGAGCAGGTCGAGGTGTTGTTTTCCGCACTGCGGCAAGCCCGTCGGCTTCCACTTCCGGCGCGGTCGTGAGACCCTTCAAGCCGCCTGTTTCCGCGTTTCCACTTCCGGTCGCGCATCCTTTCGCACCTGTGATTGCGTCGTGTCGGCTTGTGCTCGCTCGCGCCAGTGCCCCTGCCAACGGTCGGTGTGTTCGCCTTGTTTTGGTTTTGCGCCTATCTGTGGGTGTTCTTACGACATGCGTCTGTTACCAATTTGCCTGAACAGTGTTTTGACTGTTGGTGTTCTGTAGCAGTGGAAGTATTTTCCCCGCACTGATATATGGTCAGGAGTACACACGCCGGAGGTGGGTATATCGAATATCTTATATCAAAATACTTATTTATTCTTTGCGCCTTCAGTACATCGTCGAATATTATGATTATGTAAACAAACTTGGTGATTATTTCATATAACAGTATCAGAACTTTGAATTGTATCACCTACCCAATGAATTCTAAAAGCTGTCATTAATATATCAAATACGTAAATTGCTTACGCAACTAATTAAGACATTTATTCTAATGTATTGAGACGAAATTATCCTTTAATATTTTCGTACACACACGCTTATTAATTTAGGAATTTGGCGGCACTAAACTGTTTACGTAGTTGTAGATGCACTCGTGAATAGTAAACAAATTAAATTATTTCACAGTGGCAATAAGTAGAATACGCATGAGTTGTTTTTGTAAGTACTTTTGAAAAAATTTGTCTAACTTCGTGTAGATTTGTGCATTTTTTTTACGCAAACCCACGAATAAAAGAAAAGGCGGAAGAGGTAAATTATTTTCGAAAAAAAATTTTTCTTGAGGTACAACTAATAGAAGTCCCTGCAATCGTAACCCGTATTTACAATCGGAATGGTATGATTAATTCATCCCTGTAAATTATAGTAAAGTAAGTCTGTATTTAGGGAACACTGGGCTATAAATAACTGATATTAACGTATATTTACCTACATTATCAGTACAGTTGCCTATAAAGTAAATTTATTCATGAGGTATTTGATTACGTTTATGGAACATGTATGGTAAATGGATATTCAGATTTTGGTTGCCTGAACGTAAACTTTAAATTCATATTAGATTATTAGCAACATGTTAATTTTATCATCTGGCCGGTTTTTCGTGTTCTGCTCGTATTTATGATGATCTCGAAGTTACGTTCTGCTGTGATTAAATTTCTTAAAATCATTTATATTGTTTAAGGGAAAGGTACAGGACTCGCTTATGTTTTTAACACTTACGTTATCAATAAAAAGTTTCATTAATATTTTCTCGCCCATTTTACGAATATGTCGTCGCTCTATCCACATAGAAAAAAATTACTACTCAAGTTAATGGCACGCCTTGTTATTTACTAATTCAGTTTTTTTTGGGTAATGTTGTGTTTTTATTTGTGATGTATTAAATTGAATACAATTAGCGTTGTCTATACTTCACGCATTCTCCTTTTTGTTATAACTTATGTACATCACGTTTTAGCCAATTACAACTGAATTTGTAACCTTATTAATACAATTTAATATCTACAAGTATAGAATATAAATTGGTCTTCGGTGTAAAATTGTTTACACCATTGTCTTACACGTAACTATAGTAGATAAACATAATTAGGCCTACCTCACGAATGCTACTAAAATATTATAATTATATTATTAATGAAACGATACGTATTTATTTATTGTGATTGCTTAGGTATGTATAATATCAATTTTTGTAATATGTCTAATTTGAGAGTTTAAGTAGAGACCGCATGCATCAACTAAAAAAAAAAACTACGTTATCGGTTTCGTGGGAAAAGGTTGCGTGAATTTTCAGTTTACCAAGCGTGANCAAGCGTGAGGGGGGGGGGGATAATTTCAGATTTACTTTACAGTATTTTGTCAGTAAATGGTAATGGTGTCCCATAATCACTACGATGTAACCGACGTTCACGTGGAAAGGAGGCGAACCCGCCGGACGGTTCGAGTTCGACCCCAACCCCCACCAGTAGGGTCTAGCATACTTCAATTTACCAGGGTACCGAGTCGGGACTAAGGCCGTGTTCCAATTTACAGTTTCGTATTTTAGTAATTCAGTATGGTTTAATTGTACCCGTGGCGGTATTTACTTGTTTGCGTGCTGTCTGTCGAGCGCAGTTGTAGTCTGCAACTTTGCATTGTTTACACGAGCATCGCTAGCCGGGCGTAGCAGGGTTTACGATATTCTGATGGCCAACGACCACTATACTTTGTGCCATCGTAACTTCTACCCCGCTTATTGTTTCCACGACGTAAATTGTTTCGCGATAAGCGGAAAAGGTATTGAGAATCGCGCCCCTAATAGCACCTCTCATGATAGGTGGTCAAGGCTATACAGTATGTGCATTAGGGGCCGCGGTGGCTGAGCGGCTAGTTTGATCGCCTCCCACCGAGGCGAACCGGGTCCAATCCCCGGATGGGCCACTCCCGGATTTTCGCACATGGGAATCGTGCCGGACGATGCCGGTGGTCGGCAGGTTTTCTCGGGATCTCCCGTTTCCCCAGCCCTTTCATTCCGGCACTGCTCCATACTCATAACAATCACCCTCTTCGTCTGTCAAGCCCTCGCTGTTAAGAGCCGCCCAAATATTTTCACTCATTCACTCAGTGTGCGCGTTGTCAACACTTCTGCTTATAGGCTGTTCACGGTAGAGTGAGCACTTTTGAGGCCCTAGTTCCTTTTTCCTATCAGCCATTTTTTTTCGTTCCTTCCACCACTGTTTTAAATTAATATTTTCATGTAAGTAATAAACACGGTGTATATATGTATATTTCATCGAACTTGAAAGTTAATATATAGGGCTACAATAAAAAATATTTATTAGATATTATTCCAAATGAGAGGGCTTCAAAAAGTACTCACTTTACTGTCAATAGCCTATACACGAGCGTATCGTAGTTATATATATATATATATATATGTGTGTGTGTGTGTGTGTGTGTGTGTGTGTAGGCCAATATTTTATCAATTAGATTTATCATTTGTCGCAAGTTGAAGCATAAACAAGTTTGTATAGCCTATTTACCGTTGCTTCACTATTTTTTTTAAATTAAAACCTTTGAAAGTTCATCCCATCTATAAGACGTGTTTGATGCTTTCCTAAATATGCCACGTAACACAAGCGTTTTATACTTATGTTAAAATCAAAACCATACGTTTGGTTAAATTAAACTTGTACTTATATTTTATTTATACATTACAATATTTCTGTTATAACTAATATGAATAAGGACAGAGATAAAATACGTTTGTAGATAATGCCTAGTAAGAAATAGTTCCTATGCAAAATATTACACTGAGTGCTAACGAATGTGTGCGTTAGCCCTTTAGTGTAATTTTCTAAACTTCGTTTGCATAAGGTGGATGAATATCCTGGAAGGATAACTTTAGCAGGACTTCAGAAAAGTTGGAAATAACTGCGAATAGACTATATAAACATTACCAATGCATTCCATATTATAAACATTCCATCTTCAGTTCGTGATAGATTCAAGCATATTTATCTTAAACACGAAGTTAGTGATATAACTAATGAGCCTACTTTCCTCAACATGAGCGCAATTAATTTTTAAATAAGTTATTAAAAACTGAGTTTGCAGGTAGGATTTGTCTCGTTGAAAGCAATATCATTAGAGATGAAACCAGAAACATATGCAACAGTGGTGCGACTGTTAGAAATACATACTTACCTTACCCGGAACTCGAACCCAGAAAATCTCTTACCATAAGCTAGTGTGCAATCAACTGCATTACTGAGTCGGATTCGGAGCATCAACTTCGTATTTAAACAGGCTAATGTTCCGAATGGTAGGTTTTACTAAACCTATAAAGGGGCCGCGGTGGTGTAGTGGTTAGAATACTCGCCTCCCACCTAAGCGAACCGGGCTCGATTCCCGGCGGCTCGCTCCCGGATTTTCGTATGGAGGAATCGTACCGGGTGATACTGCTGGTCGGCGGGTCTTCTCGGGGATCTACAGTTTTTCCCGCCCTTGCATTCTGGTGGTGCTCCATACTCACCTCGCTTCACCCTCGTCGGCTCTCAAGACCTCGATGTTAAGAGCCGCCCAAATCACTCCACTCGTAAACGTCTTGTTTACCGTAGTGGAAGTCACGTAGTTATGCCACGTACTTTAGCCGATATTCTCTGCGGCATAATGAACTGTGGAATGTCAACTGAATTATCAAGCTTTTTCATATTTTCCTAGTCCCTTCCTTTGCGTTGTAAGGTATAACGATCATTCTTCCTTTTTTTAATGCACAAAACACAATCAGGATGTTTAGGCCTACGTTGTGTGTTTGAAAGAAGGCGTTCACTGAATATTTTCATCTGCTTTTGCGACTGGGAGACCATGTGTGTAAAATTTACCTTAGTGCAGTGGACCGTAATCGAACTCGCAAACTGCCGGATGATGTGTTTGCAAACGATAAAAACGCCCATAATATTCGTGTATAGACTAGTTTCTATAATTTCTTCGGGCATAATATAATTAACATGACTACGAATATGGGTAAATAAATAAGTTGTTTCCTCATGTAGTAATGATCATTTGATTTGTTTGGGCCGATGCTTTCATGCCAGTACGATAATCTGGGGCGGATTATGTACTGTGCTCACCTTGATCTAGAAACGGTACAAACATCATAGCATTCAGTGTATTTAAACCCGAATCTTAATTGGGAGATAACGCCTTTATAACTCGTCGCCTAGGCCACTGAATAAAAACTTTCCAAATGTTATGATTTAAGGGATTGTATTTTGTCAGCCTATTAGTTTGTCTACGCTTCAGAAAATCAGGTGTAATAATAATAATATTGATGAAACATGCAATTTTTTACTTAGTACTCGAGAAAAGAACAATTATAAAATAGCAGTTTCGGAAAAATTCGTAGACAATTTTGAAAATAAAAGTAGTTACTGAAAAATTCTTGAAAATAGGCAGAAAGCTCATTTAAGTAGATTATTTCCCATCTTGGTTAAGGGGTTGAAAATGGCACTTGTCATGAACAGGTAGTCATGTGAGACAGCTATTATTTCTGTAAGAATTTCTTGTTGATTTCTTTTATTCATTTGTGAATTTCAAATTGTTATTTCGTAATTCAGATGTTGCTCTTTGTTTACGCTAATGAGTGGCTGTGGGAGAGATTTGACTAGTTACAATTTTTTTTTTTTTTTTTACCCCTGTACGTGCGCGGCAGTGCGCGAGCACCGCGTGGCGCGTGTTTACAGGACGGGTAGTAACACGAGGGGTCGAAGTGTGCAGGCCGGGTAGTAGTAGCGCTGCAGTGCGTGTGAGGCAGTGTGGGCGCCGCCAAGCGGAACATCCTGCCAGCACAGGGGGAGGGTGATGTCCTGGGCGAGCCCGCGGCCATGGGAACCTCCCCGGGGGAGCAACGAACCGAAATAGACACCTGACTCGCTGTCGGCGAGGGGCGGTGCTAGGCATTGGAACGGCCGTGAATGAGATTCGAGAAATTGCTCCCCTTCCCCGCTATGCATCATGAATGATCACAATTCGGGTGATTTGGAGCCTACTGTAACTGGAAGGGCTGGTCTTATGGTTTTAAAAGCAATTAATATTAATACGTAAGTTTGTTAAAACTTTACGTATCGTTCCTCGCGTTTACTTGTCACGTAAAATTTGGTGTTTGCTTTTCTCGTAATACACATTAAACAGAAATAAACAGTTCATTATGGCCAAAACAGTATTTTTGTTCATGACGTGAGGAGTGATATATAACAGTAAGAACAACACAAAGCATAACCTCCACCCTTTAGTGGAATTCCTAGTATTACGTTCGTGCCTCGTTCTGTTTTTTTCTTTGCATTCCAATAGCCTCGTCTACAGCTATTTTGTATTTCTGAGACACAAGTTAAGGGTGATACGAACTATATATACGGGATGGTCCGCCTAACGTGGACACCCCCGAAATTTCCGGAACGGTTTCAGATTACGAAATGCGGTTTTCGCTAAATGAAATTACGTACGGGGGCAAGAAATTTGCCGCAAAGTGACAATTCTTAACACATGTATGAACAGAAATAATTAAACCACATGATTTTTTCCCTGGAAACGTACATTTACTTAAATGGCGTCTGAAAGTACGTTCAGAAACGCAAAGAAATAATGTACAAATATGGTTAAGTGGGCCGGTAGCATGAGGCAGTGGAGTGGACCTGTACTCACAGCTGTAAGCAAGCAACACGCGCCGTGACTCATCCTGGTGGTACCGCTTCCTTATAGCAGCGTAGCGCTTAACTTAATGGGGCACGGAAAGCGATAGTGGACAAAGGAGAATACCACAGGGGAGGAAAGACGGGCAATATGAGTGCAAGTCTGATATCAATACAGTACATTTTATTCAGATACCAACGTAATTCAGGAGATTTGTATCGTAGTCATTAACTGTACTGAGTAACGAGTGCGTACAGATGTACAACAAAATTATAACAAACCANGGAGATTTGTATCGTAGTCATTAACTGTACTGAGTAACGAGTGCGTACAGATGTACAACAAAATTATAACAAACCAACCTAAGGAGAAATGCAATCGCATCCGCATGCATAGTACAAAAGAGCACAATTATTGTTGAACCGCTTCACATTAGGTCTTTTCTCAGCATGTGCTCGATGTGTTTGTAATCGACTGCAATACACATCTGTAAACGTGCATGTAGCGAGCGACGAGCGGCCTGTAGTGTTTCTAGCATAATGCCTATGCAAGCTGCCACTATGCGTCCCTGCATGTCTTCTGGCGTCGTAGGAACCATGCTATACACCCTATCTTTCACTGTTTCCCACAGGAAAAAATCGAGAGGCGTNGCGTCGTAGGAACCATGCTATACACCCTATCTTTCACTGTTTCCCACAGGAAAAAATCGAGAGGCGTGAGGTCTGTGGAGCGAGTTGGCCATATTATAACATCACAACGCCTTAACCACCGGTTTGGGAACGTTTAATTTAACATTGCCTCGCCACCAAAGCAAAATTCGCAGGACAACCATCATGCTGAAACCACATATCACGACGTATGTCGAGCGGCATGTCTTCCACAAGTTCCGGTTGAGGTCTCGCTGAGGAAATGGGCGTACGTACAGCCGGTCATTGTCCCTTGAATGAAGCATGACCCTATGACGTAGTCTCCAACGATTCCACACCACACATTCACTTTCCACTGTCGCTGGTGCTCCACGTGCCTGACTCAACGCGGATTCTCCGTCGCCCAGTAGCGCATATTTCGTAAATTTACGCGCCCATGGTTTGTTCTTCAGACAATTGCTGTCATCCCTTACAGACATCAGAACAAACCTACAAAACTGAACACGCTGCTGGAAGTCACCTTCATGTAATGTCTGATGAAGAGCCACGTTATATGGATGGAATTTCCGTTGGCGCAGTATCCATAACACTTGTTTTACTTATTCATACGAACCTGGAAAGTTCTCGCGTACCCATGTGGGGTTTGCATCACTACGTGCCAACACATCGTGTTGATGCGTCTCACCCATAACAGTCTTTCGTCGCACTCGTGTTGTGGAATTCCAATCACCTCATGACAAGAGACGTGTGCAAATTCTTCATATCGTTTGCCGTGAGATGGGCGTCCGATTAGGATACCTTTCACCATACATTTGGACGGCTCCCTTGGCATTTCTGTCACACTGACCGTAAATAAGTAGTGTCCAATTTTTCCTCATTCGTGAACTTCATTGCGTACGTACAGCCACACACTGCAATACCACTTACCATAACATATTACGGGGACTGGTATTAGGAAGCGGTCCCGCCAGTCATGGCGTGTGTTGCTTGCTTACAGCTGTGCGTACAGGTTCACTGTCCCATGCTATCGGCAACCTAACTTAATCATATTTGCAAAAAAAAAAAAATTCGTGGCGTTTCTGTGTTACTTTCTATTTCATATACTATAACACTGAATTCCTCTTTGCACGTACTTTCAGATGCCGTTGAAATAATGTATATTTACAGGGGAAGAATCATGTGTGTGTCCATACACGTGTTACGAATAGTCACTTTGCTGCAAATCTGAAACCCAATGTCACGCACCCAGGAACTCATTTATTTTAGTAGAAAGTTGGTACACTTACTTTTAGGGATTGTAGACGAGCCAATTGTTGCAGCGTAACAGATTTTGAACGCATTCCAGAGCCCGCCGTCGTCTTCAGACGTAATGCGCATAAACGTGCGTTTTACAACCAAACTACCGGAGTCAGCACTAGCCAAGTCGTAAAAAAAAAAAAACCTGAAAAGTTTCTCTTTGATGCAGTAGCAATGGAAAAATCTCTTTTGCTCTGAGGACTATGGAGTTTAGCCTTACAGTGAATTTTACTGGTCTGTTTGTAGAGAATAGCGTTGTTATTTCCTCCGGAAAACCAGCTTTATACACTCGAAAGCATTTGTAAAGAACAAGTAAGTGTGGCCTTGGTGAGGCGTAACGACGGGCGCCCCTCCAAGTGTGAGCCTTAGGCCATGGAGCGCTTGTGTTAGCCCCAGCGGGAGCGACCCCCTGTCCTCACCCCCACGGGCACTTTGAGTCGGCATCTTCTCGTGCTCGTAACCCCTTTCAGGACCAGCCCCTGATTGTGCGGGCGCACAGCGGTGAGTGGTAATCGAAAGCAGGAGGCAGGCGGGGCTCTTGTCCCCCGAGCGTCTGATCAGTCCGGGGGTGCGGAGCAGCGTGGGAAAAATGTTGGAGCTGGCTCGCGGTTAATTGACCTCGTTTCAACTCAACCTCTCGAATAAAATTCCTGCTCTTAAGAAGCCTCCTTAGTTGTCAGGTTGTCATTGTAAACAGTTGTGTATATTCTAATTTTTCAAAATCTATAGAATTTTTCAATGTAAATAATTAAAAGTATTAAACATTAGTATAGGCTGTTCACGGTAAAAATGACCGCTTTTTAAATGAACCTTTGAAAAAAGTCACTGCCCCTACCTGCATATATTTTAACGGGTTCACTGGCTGGCACGCGTCTATTAGTTAGTAACGATGGAGAGACAGTAGTTCCGTGCTTTAATGTTGAATGGGTAAACATTTGTGAATGAAGATCTGATTTATCTTGCCTTCTATTTTTTATGCATAGGAGTGTAAGAATTAGTAGATTTGTAAATTAATAACTTCTCCAATAATTTCATAGTTTTACTTGACCAACGCATGAATAAAGTGATCAGGCCCATGGCAATGTTAATTTTACATATGGCGGAAGAATACACAATGTGTATTCAAATAGATCGTAAGCAGGGTTTTCAAAAGTGCTCAATTTACCGTAAACAGCCTTTACCAATGTTCTTTTACGTACAACCATAGATACTACTACGACAACCCTTACCTCACGAAGGTTTTCTGCTAAATGTACGTTCTACAGCATCCAGAATTGAAATTTTGCCTCAGGCGGTACACGACGTAAGATTGTTTACTTTTGCAACATGCAGTAATTTAAATTTAACTACTGTTTCTCCTCTAAGACTTCTTTACCTGTATTTCTTCAGTCGCACTATCAGTTATGTGGTTTCCATGCCATTTANACTGTTTCTCCTCTAAGACTTCTTTACCTGTATTTCTTCAGTCGCACTATCAGTTATGTGGTTTCCATGCCATTTATTTCCTGCTGCCTTTTTTTTTTTTGTCTCTCTTTCTTTTTCGTAACTTTACTCTTTGCTCTTCGGTCGTCCGTGCACGATAAATTAAAAAATTAGCGATCCCGTGTAAATAAAGCTGCCTTCTGGATGCGTATCCTCTTCCCCTAGATGTGCTGATGTTAACGTTTATTTAAATCCGGCCTAAGTTACAAGACGGGGGAAAAAATCGTTGATCAGAAAAATGCGCAGTGCGTCACGTAGGGAAGGTTCTGAGTCGCGAACCTAATGCGTAATTAGTGCCAGTGTCAGAAGCACGAAATACAACCGGTCTGGCAGGATAATGATTAGTTATGATCCAGCCTACGTGTGTTCCCATCGTGGAATCCTGAAAGGGGAAAGAGGAAGTGGCGGGAAAGCGAAAAACATAAACTAGCATTTTTATAATAATATTGTAAGAATTAATTTAAACTGCTGAGACATCTTACAATAAACAAAAACAAGTTTAGCCTATACTGCGCCATATATCTGAGAGCCGTGAAGACGACGGTTACAAAGCAGCCTCGCTATCGGCCAATATCTATTAGAGGGGGTACGAAGATGGTTCAAATAATTCGAGAACACAACGCTGTATTCTTCTTTTTAACTGATAGGAAAATATTGACTCTTTCAGTAAGTTCAGCACTGCGAAGGTAAATTAGTTTCCAAGGTTTAAAGTATCTATGAAATATTTTTTTTTTATAAATGTATGCAGTGTTAATAGTGAAAGCAGATTCTATAGTGGCGTAACTCGTCGACAATAGCAGGTGGCTTTGAAAATATGAAGGGGTGTGAGCGAAAAGCAGTCACCACGGCAATGTTTTCTGTTATTCTTCACATAATGTTGCAGGCTCTAATCTGCTCAGTTACAACTCTACCCCTTGCTCTCTGTCTAGTGGACTCGGGGAATGGTCAGTAAAGTCTCCCTTCCTTGTGATGTTGCTCAAACTCGCAGATATCTAGCGCGCAGTGTAGCTCTTGGAGGCTAGTAGTCTCTGAATGGAAGTCAGTCGCGGCCACGTCGATAGTGACAAGAGTATGCATGCCGTAACGAAGTCTTAAGGTCGACACCGTTATTCGTCATCGATTCTTTTCGCCACAGGGGAAATGATCTCATTTCACGTCATCTGTTCTACTGCTCCCCCCTTTTTTTTATTAATCGTCGCTAATAGTGGGCTGTCATGCTTTATTCCGAAGTGGGTGTGCGAGGTAAATTTTTGCTGTGTAGTGTCTGTCGCTAATGCGTAGAACATATTCAGCGCTTGTGCAATTTGTGCTACTTTTAAAAAAAAATTGAAGCACTGAATATTTATCTAAGTAGGTAAAATTTTAAATTAGAATGAGCGAAAACTGCAGTGAAATCTAGGTAACAACTACCAATTTCTAGTTTGTTCCACCTATTCGCCAGTCAGTATAGGTTTTCGTTTCGTGGACTGAAATCTAATTTTCACTGGTGCTGTATATTGGGGGCTCTAAATGTAAATGGCCGAGTAAGCTGGGTTATTGAATAACTGCGGCAGTTTTCTAGATGGCAAACCATTTGGAGAACTCACCCGTGCGTTAGTTGGTCAGAATCGAGCCTGCGACCTTCCGAGTGCAAATCGGGCATAGTGCCACTTAGAGTATAAATACGATAATTTTGCCTGTTCATTTGATAGCAAGGCTGCACTTTACATTTCTGTGTATACTCCGGCCGATACATTTTGACAGTTTGTTGGCTTTTCTTTTCCGTATAGTCTCGCCATAGCCAATGTGTTATTTAATTTCTTACTGATTTGAAGTTTTTAATGAGAAACATTTCGAACTATGATTGCAGCCATTAAGATATTAGCGTTTCCCTGCTGCACATAGACTATTTGCTTCTATTGAAGTACAGTTATGTAATATAATACTTTAAATGGGTTTTTCGAGTTATGATTTCGATATTTTTGTCTTTAAAGCACGAAATAAAAAAAATCAATAAAGCCAGTGAGACTGCTTTAATTAGGTATAAGATTCCCCTGTGTTGTGCGCGATTGTACGTTTTTCTCTGACAAACGAGAGAGACACAAAGCAAGTGGTGATTTAGTTTCAAAAGCAACAATAACAGAGAAAGTAGCAAGACTATACAAATGCTTGAACTATTACCTATATTTCACGAAATGTTTTATTTTATAATAGAGTAGTGTACCTGATTTTCATTTCAGAGGTTTTTGAAATGTGCCTTAAAAGTTTGATTGAAGACAACAATAAAGGCTAACATTTAGCCCGTCATTTTTAAATTATTAAGCTGTAGCTACAAGTTTCTGGTTTGCTGTAAATTGAAGTAAGAGTTTCAAGACGGAATTGCCAAGAACCAGACACAGTACGAAATTAAAGAAACGTAAATTGTTTTAAATTATGCCCGGTGTCTGAAAATGGAAATATGTAGTGCTGTTACAACACTCTATGACTGCAGTGGTGAAATTATTACTCGAGACAACGAGCCGTTTTTCGTAAGTTTAAAACATCGTGGAAGTGTTAGTAGGTATTAGTTAATAGTCGCATACAGTCGTGTGTCAAAAACAGGAGCCTACGCTCCACCTTAAGAAAAGTAATATGAAAACCTGCTTGGATTGCTCTGTTTTCAAGACTTAAACTGAAATACAAACTTTTAACTGTTTAAAATAAGACCAAGGTATTTCGTAGAGTGACTCGATAAAATTACCCTAAGTTGATTGCGACTGTTTATAAAAAATGCTCACATTAAAAATAATGTAGCAACGGCAGATTTTTTTATTACTTTGTAAGGCTAGCACAGACGTGGTNACTGTTTCTCCTCTAAGACTTCTTTACCTGTATTTCTTCAGTCGCACTATCAGTTATGTGGTTTCCATGCCATTTCTTTCCTGCTGCCTTTTTTTTTTTTGTGTCTCTTTCTTTTTCGTAACTTTACTCTTTGGTCTTCGGTCGTCTGTGCACGATAAATTAAAAAATTAGCGATCCCGTGTAAATAAAGCTGCCTTCTGGATGCGTATCCTCTTCCCCTAGATGTGCTGATGTTAATGTTTATTTAAATCCGGCCTAAGTTACAAGACGGGGGAAAAAATCGTTGATCAGAAAAATGCGCAGTGCGTCACGTAGGGAAGGTTCTGAGTCGCGAACCTAATGCGTAATTAGTGCCAGTGTTAGAAACACGCAATACAACCGGTCTGGCAGGATAATGATTAGTTATGATCCAGCCTACGTGTGTTCCCATCGTGGAATCCTGAAAGGGGGAAGAGGAAGTGGCGGGAAAGCGAAAAACATAAACTAGCATTTTTATAATAATATTGTAAGAATTAATTTAAACTGCTGAGACATCTTACAATAAACAAAAACAAGTTTAGCCTATACTGCGCCATATATCTGAGAGCCGTGAAGACGACGGTTACAAAGCAGCCTCGCTATCGGCCGATATCTATTAGAGGGGGTACGAAGATGGTTCAGATAATTTGAGAACACAACGCTGTATTCTTCTTTTTAACTGATAGGAAAATATTGACTCTTTCAGTAAGTTCAGCACTGCGAAGGTAAATTAGTTTCCAAGGTTTAAAGTATCTATGAAATATTTTTTTTTTTAATAAATGTATGCAGTGTTAATAGTGAAAGCAGATTCTATAGTGGCGTAACTCGTCGACAATAGCAGGTGGCTTTGAAAATATGAAGGGGTGTGAGCGAAAAGCAGTCACCACGGCAATGTTTTCTGTTATTCTTCACATAATGTTGCAGGCTCTAATCTGCTCAGTTACAACTCCACCCCTTGCTCTCTGTCTAGTGGACTCGGGGAATTGTCAGTGAAGTCTCCCTTCCTTGTGATGTTGCTCAAACTCGCAGATATCTAGCGCGCAGTGTAGCTCTTGGAGGCTAGTAGTCTCTGAATGGAAGTCAGTCGCGGCCACGTCGATAGTGACAAGAGTATGCATGCCGTAACGAAGGCTTAAGGTCGACACCGTTATTCGTCATCGATTCTTTTCGCCACAGGGGAAATGATCTCATTTCACGTCATCTGTTCTACTGCTCCCCCCTTTTTTTTATTAATCGTCGCTAATAGTGGGCTGTCATGCTTTATTCCGAAGTGGGTGTGCGAGGTAAATTTTTGCTGTGTAGTGTATGTCGCTAATGCGTAGAACATATTCAGCGCTTGTGCAATTTGTGCTACTTTTAAAAAAAAATTGAAGCACTGAATATTTATCTAAGTAGGTAAAATTTTAAATTAGAATGAGCGAAAACTGCCGTGAAATCTAGGTAACAACTACCAATTTCTAGTTTGTTCCACCTATTCGCCAGTCAGTATAGGTTTTCGTTTCGTGGACTGAAATCTAATTTTCACTGGTGCTGTGTATTGGGGGCTCTAAATGTAAATGGCCTAGTAAGCTGGGTTATTGAATAACTGCGGCAGTTTTCTAGATGGCAAACCATTTGGAGAACTCACCCGTGCGTTAGTNAGTAAGCTGGGTTATTGAATAACTGCGGCAGTTTTCTAGATGGCAAACCATTTGGAGAACTCACCCGTGCGTTAGTTGGTCAGAATCGAGCCTGCGACCTTCCGAGTGCAAATCGGGCATAGTGCCACTTAGAGTATAAATACGATAATTTTGCCTGTTCATTTGATAGCAAGGCTGCACTTTACATTTCTGTGTATACTCCGGCCGATACATTTTGACAGTTTGTTGGCTTTTCTTTTCCGTATAGTCTCGCCATAGCCAATGTGTTATTTAATTTCTTACTGATTTGAAGTTTTTAATGAGAAACATTTCGAACTATGATTGCAGCCATTAAGATATTAGCGTTTCCCTGCTGCACATAGACTATTTGCTTCTATTGAAGTACAGTTATGTAATATAATACTTTAAATGGGTTTTTCGAGTTATGATTTCGATATTTTTGTCTTTAAAGCACGAAATAAAAAAAATCAATAAAGCCAGTGAGACTGCTTTAATTAGGTATAAGATTCCCCTGTGTTGTGCGCGATTGTACGTTTTTCTCTGACAAACGAGAGAGACACAAAGCAAGTGGTGATTTAGTTTCAAAAGCAACAATAACAGAGAAAGTAGCAAGACTATACAAATGCTTGAACTATTACCTATATTTCACGAAATGTANTCAAAAGCAACAATAACAGAGAAAGTAGCAAGACTATACAAATGCTTGAACTATTACCTATATTTCACGAAATGTATTATTTAATAATAGAGTAGTGTACCTGATTTTCATTTCAGAGGTTTTTGAAATGTGCCTTAAGAGTTTGATTGAAGACAACAATAAAGGCTAACATTTAGCCCGTCATTTTTAAATTATTAAGCTGTAGCTACAAGTTTCTGGTTTGCTGTAAATTGAAGTAAGAGTTTCAAGACGGAATTGCCAAGAACCAGACACAGTACGAAATTAAAGAAACGTAAATTGTTTTAAATTATGCCCGGTGTCTGAAAATGGAAATATGTAGTGCTGTTACAACACTGTATGACTACAGTGGTGGAATTATTACTCGAGACAACGAGCCGTTTTTCGTAAGTTTAAAACATCGTGGAAGTGTTAGTAGGTATTAGTTAATAGTCGCATACAGTCTGTGTCAAAAACAGGAGCCTACGCTCGACCTTAAGAAAAGTAATATNTGTGTCAAAAACAGGAGCCTACGCTCGACCTTAAGAAAAGTAATATGAAAACCTGCTTGGATTGCTCTGTTTTCAAGACTTAAACTGAAATACAATCTTTTAACTGTTTAAAATAAGACCAAGGTATTTCGTAGAGTAACTCGATAAAATTACCCTAAGTTGATTGCGACTGTTTATAAAAAAATGCTCACATTAAAAATAATGTAGCAACGGCAGATTTTTTTATTACTTTGTAAGGCTAGCACAGACGTGGTNAAAAAATGCTCACATTAAAAATAATGTAGCAACGGCAGATTTTTTTATTACTTTGTAAGGCTAGCACAGACGTGGTAATAGTAACGCTATTAAGATGTCAATGTGTTAAGAAATGAAAGCCGTGGCAAAGTATTCATAATTTTTTATGACAAAGTATTTCGCTGTGAATAGGCCTGGACGGGTGTCACGGCGAAGGACAGAGGACAAGTGGAAGAAAACGTTGGTGACCACGTGATGGCGAACAGGCTTTCAGGGAATTCAGAACAGAGCGCAGATGTGGACTGCGGTGTCACCAGCTAGCGACCAGCTGCGTTGTGGCCTTGGGCGTCCGGCGTTGTGTTCTGCCTACGAGCAACCTGTCGCAGGAATCCAAGGTCGCCGCTCGCCGCCGCGTGTCTTGCGTTTTAAAAAAAAAGCACCCAGGCTTGTACAATTTCCCCCTCTCCAGAAGGCTGGCGATTAGAGCTTGTGGTGGGAACACGAGCCGAAGATTTTCACTGTTGCTGGAGAGTACAAGAAGTGCGGCGATTGGAATCCGGAGTCTTCCGTTTGTTAATTGGGAGTAGCCCTGGACCTGGAGAGTCTGGGAAACCCCCTTTACCATCTTATTAACTAAAAACCCACAGTGCCTGAAGATTTCTAAGTTAAGTACATGGGTTGACCTAGTCGGCCCTCGCTGGAGGTCCAGTTTATTGCCCATCAGATGGCCTGGTATTCGTGGAGCATGTTGGTTAGAGGAGGCGTGGAGGACTCTCTGTCCTGATGACAGGCCGCTGTACTGAGTGGCGATATATCCCCGGTTCTGCTCTGGAATAATACGGGGCAGGGAGAAGTAGGCTTCTTATCGAACCACAGGTGTTGTGAGTGAACGAGAGGTATAGGAACGAGGTGGCATATGTTTCAAAAGTACTGGTCACCACCGGATNCCACAGGTGTTGTGAGTGAACGAGAGGTATAGGAACGAGGTGGCATATGTTTCAAAAGTACTGGTCACCACCGGATTTGGATTCAATTGTTTGGTCAACCCGCTGGACAATCTGCAGCGGAGGACCGCTGTGTCTATCAGGCATACCTCTCTNCCACAAGTGTTGTGAGTGAACGAGAGGTATAGGAACGAGGTGGCATATGTTTCAAAAGTACTGGTCACCACCGGACTTGGATTCAATTGTTTGGTCAACCCGCTGGACAATCTGCAGCGGAGGACCGCTGTGTCTATCAGGCATACCTCTCTNTTGGATTCAATTGTTTGGTCAACCCGCTGGACAATCTGCAGCGGAGGACCGCTGTGTCTATCAGGCATACCTCTCTAACGGGACTAAAGCCCGGTAGGGCTGAAAAGCTAAGAACACTTCGATAAAGTACCAAAAGGTAATCACGTGTATACTCGTACGTGTTCACAGATTTAAAGCTCAAAACTGCCATGACGCAATGTTCTCTGGTCATCATCGACCCACTGCTTCCGAGAGCTGCGTGAATTTATTGCACTGGCCGGCATCAGGTGAAATAATATCGAACAACTGTTCAGAGGCACGTAACATTGTATGAACAAAAGGCATTACACGCACTCACGATTTATCACGGTCACGAACGCACTGCACAGTGTAATACCTGGATAGCCAGTAAAAGTTACGGAAATACTAAATATTTAAGATTAAAGCTGTTAACACAAGCATACTTGAACCAAAAATACTTACTGTATGTCATAAATCACCTAAGTGGGCTATTTGTGTTGATATATCCTATTCTGAGTCAAAATCCCTGGTTATACTGATATATTATCGCCATTAATGTAAACACGGCGGACCGAAATGTAAATAATTGATATTAGACATACCATGAATTGGGTTACCGTGCATCTCCTGATAAGTGAACCGCGCTAACAATCAGTTATTTGGAACAGTCGAGTATATGGTAGTCCGGTATAGGTACCGCGGTAAACCGCTGCAACTCGACCACTCTTTTCTGTGACTCAGTTTTCACTGTTTTTATTTGGTTTGCTTTGATTCCAACAGAGCTTCCATCTTGCATTTTTTTTTCACTAGTCGCATCTCGAAGGAAAATTTTCCGCTATAGGGCGTCCTTGTCAGAATGGCTTGTTTTCTTTGGCGTCATCTGAACGGCGTCCTGCAGGGGCAGTGGATCTCTCCTTATCTGGATCACGCCAGGCTTGTAGGAANCTTTGGCGTCATCTGAACGGCGTCCTGCAGGGGCAGTGGATCTCTCCTTATCTGGATCACGCCAGGCTTGTAGGAGAAGTTTGTAGCCACGCTGCTGACGCAGGGAATCAACACATAAACAATGTCGCCACAAAAGAGCATTCGGTTGTAAACAAGTGTTTTACCATAACGAGCGCCGCACTTTATCGCAATGACGTCTTNTCGCCACAAAAGAGCATTCGGTTGTAAACAAGTGTTTTACCATAACGAGCGCCGCACTTTATCGCAATGACGTCTTCGCAGTCTGTTGCATTTATAGTAACAGTCATTTGGGGTAACTTTGTACCAATTAAGGCTAACATCGTACCACATTTTTAAATTTAAAACGAATGCGTTACTGCCCACGCCTTCGTGTGTTAACTTAAAGGTTAACCACTTTCTTTACATTTAGCATAGCAATATGCAGAAATTCTTCGAGCCTTCATTTGAGGTTAAATTAGCCAGATGGAATAAAGCTACCCCAAATTACCGTAAGGTGTCTGTACTTATTTCTAGTTTCTGTTTAGGGAACCAGCAACAGTTATTAGTAATGTTACGACGTTGTTAACTGGACGCTGCGGTAAGCCACAACTCACCCGGCCACCAGCAATTGGCTCACTTCCTTTTTTTTCCCCTGGGTATGCAGTTGTAATAAGTATAATTTTTTGCATTTGAAACCTTTATTAAAATTTTGACTTAAACGAATCCTATTGAATGTAATTTGCCGCCTACTCGGCTCAGATAGGCCCCGCCCACCAACTTCAGCGAACCGTTACACCTCCAGATTTATCCTGGATCCACTGACCGTGAATGTTATCACTGCGCTGTATATAACAGTGCGACGTAAATCCCAATACTACCTGCCTTTCGGCGTATCTGCGTCTAGCTTTCTAAAGTACTTCACGTAGACTTGATGTTTTCTTTACAACTTGAGCCCACTCTTTGGACATTTTCAGAAAACTAGTGTTAAGAGACAGTCTACTGCGGATTACACACGCTTTTTTAAAACTGCAGTCTCGGGCAACTGTAGATTAGAACTTACTAACAGGATACACACGACTCTAGCATTGGCAGCTGAGGTGATCTTAATCATAGGCGTGCGCAGTGTCAGGTAATTGGAAGGGGGAGGGGCTGTAAACAGCAAAATGAAGACCCATATTTACGAAATTAAAAACACAAAATCAGAACATATTAAAACATATTCATCAAAAACAGTCTTAGCGGTACTAAACATTTTTAATTCAGTGATCATTTCAAACACGCATCTCTGTCTGGTGAAAATATGAAATTGGCAAGATTCTTTTATTCTTCATAACATACTGCAAAATATGGAGGGGAAGAGGTTGCAGCTACACCCCCAGCACAACCCCCCCCCCNATACAACTTTCCACTAGGGTCACTGCATGCAAGTCCTGTGGTTGCACGTATCAATAGTAGCACAGCATGTATCCACGGTAGTGTAGTGGCCAGATAACTCTCCTCCCATTACAGCGATTATGGTTAGATTCCCGGCCGGGCCTCACCCGGATTTTCTCATATGGGGAACGTTGCGGACGTTGACGATCACCTGTGGGATTTCTTTCTTCTCTCACCATTGCATTCCGTTACTGCTGTATCTCCACCTCGTTTCACCCCAGCTGTTAAGCGCCGCCCATATACAATAACATACAAAGATGTGTACAATAGTTCATTGCCTCCTCACAGAATAAGCAAGTATACAACAGTGATGGGCGTGCCTTTTCGCTGATTGGCTGTGCGAGGCTTTGTAACTGGAGTAGTAGGAAAATGACAGTTTTGTGTCAACTGGTGTCCTGGCTGGGACAAATCGGCGGCCAACTTGGATGACGTCACGAGGCAACCTCCTGCTCTCATTACTTGCCGACGTCGGCCATGTTGGATTTCCTTTCCCACTATGTCATTCCTGGCCAACGGCAGCCATTGTGGATGCCCCTACTTCACGCTCTTGCATTCTGCGTGGGGTTTTTCTGAGTCCCCCTATCTCCTTTATTTGATCACGCTCTGTCATTTCTTCATATCGGAGGTCCCCACTTCATGCCATTGCATTCTGTGTGGAGGGTTTTCTCCGTTCTATCTCTCCCACATGTGGAGTGTTTCTTCCGGGCTATCCCTCCCGCGTGTGGAGGGTTTCCTCCATGCTATCCCAACCAGGTCCCCACCATGATGCCAGACTTCACGCTAAAGCATTCCATGTGGGGTTTTTTCTCAGAGTCCTCCGAATATCCTTTATTTTCTCATTCTCTCTAATTTCTTCCTACTACTTCTTTCTCTTGCATTCAGTGTGGAGGGTTTTATCCGTGTTATACCTCCATGCCAGCACCATCCATCTTGCATGAAGAATAGTCCATTGCCCCATCATGCAACTTCTCTCATCATGCTCTATCATTCCACCTTGGTTTTATCATATTCCTTCTGGTCTCCTTTCACATGGCATCCTGGCGGGGACAAGTCTCATGCTCTTGTCATTCCACCTTAGTTTTCTCATTCTTTCTGGTCTCCTTTCAACTGGCATCATGGCAGGGACAAGTCTCATGCTGTCATTCGGTTTCCTCATATTCCTTCTGGTCTGCTTTTCCTGGCAGGGAATAGTTCATGCTCTGTCATTCTACCTACGCGACACAGAGGAGTCTGTCCATGGATGCTAGCCTAGAGTCGCGCCGCGCGTGCTCCAAGTACGTCGTAAGCCAACTTATAAGCATAGTTGGCTGTAATTTCCGAACTGTTTTAAGATACAACCACCAAACTCAACATAGACATCACCCCCGACTACCAAAATGACCGCAGGGTCAACTAGGCCCTAAACCATCTTATAAGCATAGTTGGTTTTAATTTCCGAACTGTTTAATATATAGCCACCAAAATCATAAAATAGTTATCGCCCCCATCGATAAACGGAAACGCAGGGTCAAGCACGCCCTAACTCTACTTATAAGCATAGTTGCTGACCATTGCCCGTCCACCGAAGCTATAGTCGTCAAATTCATAACTTAGACATCGCTTCCGACAACGAACAGGATGATAGTGTCAAGTACGCCCTAAACGCTGGTATAAGAACAGTTGGCTACAATTTCCCGCCCACCGAGGTTATAGTCACCAAATTCATAACATGGACATCACCTCCGACGACGAAAGAAACCGCAGAGTCAAGTACACCTTAGGCCTTCGTATAAGTATAGTTGGCTACCATTTCCCACCCGCAGAAGTTATAGTCACCAAATTAATATCATAGGCCTCACCTCTTGATGACAAACAGGGTGGTAGGGACAAGTACATACAAGTCCACTTATAAGCTTAGTTGCCCGACGTTTCCCACCCTGGAAGCTAAGACCACCAAATTCATACCACAGTCATCACTTCCAATTGCAATCAAGGAGATAAACGTGAGTAGGCCTTAAGTTCTGTTACAAACATGGTTGGTCAGCATTTTCAAACCTTTGAAGTTCGGGAACGTGTAACAACCGTCCACGCATGTAAAGAAAATAAAGGTTATATAACGACGTGTTAAAAAGTTACAGTTGCATGTAGGAGTGTATGGTCTGAAATAGCACACACATACACATCGGCCTGCATGCACTCGTCTAGCAAATAGGCGCATATTGATTTACCTCTACCCCACTACAGAGATAAATTCAACATAGCTTCGTATTCGACTGGTTGGGTGGTGATATAAATCATTGCAACCATAGAAAACTGACCAGGCTCGGTGTTGGTACTGCATTAAGGCCGGCTTGAGGGGTCGCCACTGAGGGGTCAGCATAGCGAAATCGACTATGATGTGTACGACTTGCGCCATCAGTCCAACACAAGGGCCGGCGGCCCGAGTCATCGTTAGCCTGGGTAACCACAAAAATCAGTCATATATTGAGAAATAAAGCGGTTTACAATTGTGCCGATAAAAAAGACACACGTTGTCGCAGGATACACTAAAACATGTATGCGTTGATATAAATAAACACCATCAGCTTAGTGCAAGCAGCTGGGAAACTGTGTAAAAGATATGAAACTGCCATGTACATGAAAAATCAGTCGTGTAACAAAGAATAAAGGACTGGCATATATGCAAGTCTTGTCCTCGCCAGGACGCCAGTTGTCACAGAACTGTAATTTTCCTACTACTAACGGGCCGTAAACGTCCGCTTGGCTACTGCGTGCTGCCGCCATTTTGCTGGCGTGTGCAACTGAAGTTCGCAGTTCAAGCGGCTGATTCACTTCTATTTTCTTAATTATTCTGTGACATAGTGCGTAAGGTGAGCAGATGGGGCTTTTGGTAGGTAACTAGGGCTTAACGTCTCTTCGATAGCGTGTCATCAGAGACGGAGTAAATTACTCAGAGTTGGAGGAGCGGGAAGGAATTCGCCATGGCCTGTAGTAAGGAACCATCCCATCTTTCGCCTGGAGTGATTTTGGGAAGACCTGGAAAACATGTCAGGATGGCCGGACTTTAAATAAACCCAGGTCCTCTCGGTTGCGAGTCCGAATGTTCACCGCAGCTATACCTCACTCGGCATTGGTTTTGAGCGGCGCGGAAAGGCAAAGTAGCTCCGGGCAGGGGATGAAGTGTTATGTCGTTCCTGCTCGGGACTTGCGTAGAGAGGACGCCGCGACGTCTGACAGGGCCGCCACTTGCCAACAATGGTCGTGGGATTGGCGATTGTGCGCACGAGGAAGCAGGCGAAGGTCGCGTCGCGAGATGCGCGTCCTCCCTCGTGTAGCACGTGCACGCGACAGATGAGTTCCGGCGAACAAGAGGGATAAAACGACAAGACAATAATTGCCGGTCATGGTGTTGTCCGCCGCGAGGGGGAGGGGGCAGGTAAGACAAGCTGAGGTAACAACGCATCGCAATCATTCCGTCAAGGTTACGACACGAATACCTGCAGCGTGTGTGTGTGAGAAAGAGACAGAGAATTGACGAGTAAACGAGACCCGTGCCGCGTTAATAGTTTTTTTTTATTAAAAAAAAGGTCGTTTCGTGCAAGTGCCCACACGTATGTTTTCTTTTCAATGTAAAATTGTTGCCAGCGGAACAGGCGAATGTTATTCTCGGCATTACTTGTTACGGGCGTAAGAGAAAACATTGTTGGCCAGTTACTCAGCTGCACAATACAGTCAGATTTGAATGTCGTTTGTCGTAGAAGTGTAGGAGGCTACCAGGAATGCACACCCAGAGGCGCAATAAAGAAAACTAGGCAGCTAAGGTGTGGCTTGACTGCGCAGAATAACTAACTTGTTAGCAGCTTATGTGTGGTTGTCGGGAGACTACATCACAGAACTCCATCCCGGCTGTTTGTATAGAGCTGAGAAGGCGCCCTGGAACGANTCAGGCAATCACGGCTCTTCTGTTGTAGCTTATAGCCTGAGAGTAATAACTCAATCCACAAACAATTAACTGAAAAAAAAAAAAACCAAAACAGCAAATGTAAACTAATTAAAAATCAATACCTAAAAAATCGGCCGACAAATAATTGACAGCAGTAACCTTAATATGGACAAGAATTATTATTACGAATATGAAAAAAAACAGTTGTAACCAAATAACTAAGCCTGAACACAAAAGACAATGAAATTAAGGTGTATGTAAATAATAAGTATGCCTATCTAAAATCGGGATTCTTCTGTTCCTGTGGGGACAGTGGTACCTTACTGAATTTGCCTTGAAAATCACTGTTTTAACACTGACTTCTGATTTACACAGAGCTGAGCGTTGTGTGAACATGCGGGGTAGAGTGTGCATACGAGTTGCGTAGTACCCAGATNTTCTGATTTACACAGAGCTGAGCGTTGTGTGAACATGCGGGGTAGAGTGTGCATACGAGTTGCGTAGTACCCAGATCTTTTGTCACAGCAGTAAATAGGCCTAGCTGTTTTATTTTTTCGTTAGAAACGTCAAACTCGCGTGGCTTTGACTAAAGTTAGCACAATGTTTACAATAGTATAAGTTGTAAGATATTACTACAGTTCTTATGGCCTTTAGTGAGAGGATGTTGACATGTACACCGAGCCGGTAGCAGATTATTAACGGAATTCTTAGCGAGTACCATTTCGCTGGTCGCAATCGCGTAATTGAATACTAATTTTAATTACGTCATCAGATCGCAGTTTCTGCCATAGTCGTATCCTTGAACGTTTCCAGGCACAATTGTTTTCTTGTTGTGCTTCCTGCTTATTTTTTATGGTTACGTCCTGCTGCTATCGTCTAAAACATCGCAGAGAATATGCGATTCCTCCTTAGCCGAACTGACAATTATTTGTCCTGAAAACGGGACCATTATTTTTCTGAACAATACCTGTTGCAATTTGTAGATTTTCAGCACTGGCAGAAGCAAGTATACTGTCTGAAAAATACAAAAAGAAAAAACCGCTGTTATTTTTTTCGGGTAAGGTGTTTTTTATTTTGTGGTAAGAAAAAAAGTTTACACTAATGAATTGAAAAGTTCTGCTCCAGTGAAACATGCGATGTCTCATAATGAACGACTCAGAAAACCAGCTTGTGTTATTACCATACACATGGCGTAATCTAATAAACATTTCGCAGCAACATTTTATTTATTAGTTGCAGTTTCAGGTTCAACCTATTTAATATTCCATATTCCAGTCTTCTACCCGATTTTCTTGGGAGGAGTCAGTGTCTCCTCCCCCGAGTCCTAATTTATGCCTCGGAGCAAAATTATTTGCAAGTCTGATAAGTTCGCAACGTTCAGGTAGTTTCCGCCAATGACGCCTAAGTGGTATTCACTGGGGTCACGAGGCTAGATTCCCGTTGATGGCGTAGCGGAACGCAGCTCAATTTAAAGCTGTAAGTACCTCGCGATAAATTCAGTTTTTTTTCACCGTAACACGTTTCTGAATCTTAATCTGAGATATACGATGACACTCTTGTTGTAACTGCATTTGGAACTTAAATAAAACATTCTCAATTGCCTATGTTTATAATAAATAGTAGCGCGAGGACGACTGTGGGGAAGAAATAACTAAGTGAATTGGATGGGAAAGGGCTTATTATCGTCCCTCCGTGTTGTGTCTGAAGACTTATCAGGAGACGGCCCTACAAACTANTCTGATTTACACAGAGCTGAGCGTTGTGTGAACATGCGGGGTAGAGTGTGCATACGAGTTGCGTAGTACCCAGATATTTTGTCACAGCAGTAAATATGCCTAGCTGTTTTATTTTTTTGTTAGAAACGTCAAACTCGCGTGGCTTTGACTAACGTTAGCACAATGTTTACAATAGTATAAGTTGTAAGATATTACTACAGTTCTTATGGCCTTTAGTAAGAGGATGTTGACATGTACATCGAGCCGGTAGCAGATTATTAACGGAATTCTTAGCGAGTACCATTTCGCTGGTCGCAATAGCGTAATTGAAAACTAATTTTAATTACGTCATCAGATCGTAGTTTCTGCCATAGTCGTATCCTTGAACGTTTCCAGGCACAATTGTTTTCTTGTTGTGCTTCCTGCTTTATTTTTTATTGTTGCGTCCTGCTGTTATCGTCTAAAACATCGCAGAGAATATGCGATTCCTCCTTAGCCGAACTGACAATTATTTGTCCTGAAAACGGGACCATTATTTTTCTGAACAATACCTGTTGCAATTTGTAGATTGTCAGCACTGGCAGAATCAATTATACTGTCTGAAAAATACAAAAAGAAAAAACCGCGATTATTTTTTTCGGGCAAGGTATTTTTTATTTTGTGGTAAGAAAAAAGTTTACACTAATGAATTGAAAAGTTCTGCTCCAGTGAAACATGCGATGTCTCATAATGAACGACTCAGAAAACCAGCTTGTGTTATTACCATACACATGGCGTAATCTAATAAACATTTCGCAGCAACATTTTATTTATTAGTTGCAGTTTCAGGTTCAACCTATTTAATATTCCATTCTTCTACCCAATTTTCGTGGGAGGAGTCAGTGTCTCCTTTTTTTTTCCCCTCCGAGTCCTAATTTATGCCTCGGAGCAAAATTATTTGCAAGTCTGATAAGTTCGCAACGTTCAGGTAGTTTCCGCCAATGACGCCTAAGTGGTATTCACTGGGGTCACGAGGCTAGATTCCCGTTGATGGCGTAGCGGAACGCAGCTCAATTTGAAGCTGTAAGTACCTCGCGATAAATTCAGTTTTTTTTACCGTAACACGTTTCTGAATCTTAATCTGAGATATTCGATGACACTCTTGTTGTAACTGCATTTGGAACTTAAATAAAACATTCTCAATTGCCTATGTTTATAATAAATATTAGCGCGAGGACGACTGTGGGGAAAAAAATAACTAAGTGGATTGGATGGGAAAGGGCTTATTATCGTCCCTCCGTGTTGTGTCTGAAGACTTATCAGGAGACGGCCCTACAAACTANATTGGATGGGAAAGGGCTTATTATCGTCCCTCCGTGTTGTGTCTGAAGACTTATCAGGAGACGGCCCTACAAACTAACTTATGACTTAACTTAAATCAACACCCAAGCCTTTCCTAGGATTCGAACCCAGAACCTGCCGTACTGCAGACCTGCGGCGCACCAACGGACTGCACCACGATGGCTCGGCTAATAACAAAGTGAGCTAAAAACAAATACTGGTGACAAATTGATATTTCTGAAAATATGCAGAAGTAGGGAGTTAATTTTGTTATTTTTATCAAATTGGTTTGCCGTGTTCTTTGAGGGCGCATGCTGCAGTTTACGTGGACGTCCTTCCATTGACGTGGATTATGTGTGTCATTGCGTGGGCGACTCGCTACCAATATGGAAAGGCGTCATCGTCGCTTTCTCGGTACTCGCAGCGACAGAGTGGAAAGGAGAGTTCAAGATGAGGGGGTGTGGGTGGGCGAGGAAAGTGTATCGATATGGGTGTCGCAGTTGGCGAAGAAAGTTGTTTCGGGGGGCGGTTTGGCGGGTCAGCTTCCCTTGACCCCCAGGGATGCCGGATGCGCAGTTCCAGTCGGAGAAACTTATCACGTCAAAAACGCTTTNGTCAGCTTCCCTTGACCCCCAGGGATGCCGGATGCGCAGTTCCAGTCGGAGAAACTTATCACGTCAAAAACGCTTTAGCTGATTACGGCTGTGTATGATAAAGCTTTAATTAGAATCGCGATACTTAAAATGGGCTACTCTAAATGTAAGTCAGGAGAAAATTAAACCAAAGTAGTAAGTCATTAAAAGGACTCAAAAAAAATTATGGCAGCCAGAAAAATTTATGTTATGCCATCTCTTTGTGGCGAAAAAAGATTTTTAATTATCACCATTGAACTTTTATAGCCATTAATTATTTATTTTTTGGTGGCTACAAACATTTTTGGTGAAGCGATTTCCTACAAAATATTTTTCTCCGTGAGCCTACGGATAGTTTTATCGAAACATTTCCACAGGTTTGCCANGAAGCGATTTCCTACAAAATATTTTTCTCCGTGAGCCTACGGATAGTTTTATCGAAACATTTCCACAGGTTTGCCAGCAATTGTAATGATACATGGCGCACGTCACTGATTCGCCAGTCAGGATACTGTATGTGAAACAATATAGGCGCCCGGCTATACCTGGAGCTATTATCCAAGTTTGAGGCCGAGACGCAAGAGAGGGATAAGGGCGACACTGGCGCGGCGCGCATTAAGTGCGCCATCGCCGCCATCCGCAGGGCTCTGAACTGGCGTGCAGTATTCTCATACTCCGTGTACCTATATGAGATCCTGTCATTTTATTGGTGGAAAGTTTGTAGCAAGGTTCAATGTAGGGCTCTTGAGTATTTTTTTANCTATATGAGATCCTGTCATTTTATTGGTGGAAAGTTTGTAGCAAGGTTCAATGTAGGGCTCTTGAGTATTTTTTTAATTTTTATTTTTATATATCTGATCCACACCCAAGCTATACAAGCTCTGAAAAAGCCGCTAGGAAAGTATTAAACAGGCTTTACACGAAGTTGTTTTCTTTGATCAGCACATTAGCACATAGGGCGNAAAAGCCGCTAGGAAAGTATTAAACAGGCTTTACACGAAGTTGTTTTCTTTGATCAGCACATTAGCACATAGGGCGTACATTTAATAGTTTCGTTAAGAAATTGTATTTCAATCTGGCAGCGGAATTTAAACGCCTGTTTGGCGGGCCCCTTAATGTACAGTCCAGTGTCCCCGGTTCACGCATTGGCACAGTTTTAGAGGAACTAGGATACAGTCTTTCCATGTATGTCACGGAACAAGTGTGGCATGAAATTGCAGTAAGAGGAAGCGACTGCAGCGGAATATCAGTCCTGGCGGGAAGTTGGAAATACTCACTACGAATGCCGTATTCATATATCCTGAATCTCTAGCACACTATATCAAACATACTCTATATCTTCATCACATGGTTGATTCGCGCCGCTTTTCCTTAGACCAAGCAGTTCTCGTTTTTGTTAATGGTGTTGGTCCGTTGATAATTTTTGAATAAACATCCAAACAGTTGAAGGATTCACTTTGCTTATTCACTCTGCTATGATCTCTTGCACTCCCATTTCTTTGTTCTGTATGACTTGCCGTCTCAAAACAAGTAATTTCTCAGGCAGTTCTTTTTTACATCCGTTGGTCTCAATTTCTGTGCGTGTAGCATTCATATTTCGTTACGTAGCGGAAGAAAGGTGTGGATGGACTTTCTTGCGTTTCTTGATCTGACGTGAGATATTTAGCTATGCCTCATCAAAAGGAATTCTAATTCTAGTANATGGACTTTCTTGCGTTTCTTGATCTGACGTGAGATATTTAGCTATGCCTCATCAAAAGGAATTCTAATTCTAGTATTTTTGTGGCAAGCCTGCAACATTCAGTTTATTATCGAACAATAGGTTGGATTTCATTAGCTTTATATACTCGATTCGACGTCATTGGCTGCTACTGTTGTGANTTTATTATCGAACAATAGGTTGGATTTCATTAGCTTTATATACTCGATTCGACGTCATTGGCTGCTACTGTTGTGATATTTGCTTTTTGACTGAATTACGCATGATTCGGTCTCGGCATTGTCATCCAGGGCTTTTCAAATAAAAAAAATGCAAACCTACAAACAAAAAAAAATCTAATGTTGCTCCAACAAAAACATTTCTTTTGGGGCATTTCTTTAATCGTTTATGTTGTGGTAACATTAATAATGTTGACAGAGTTAATGTTAACCATTTACAAAGTCTTATATACCTGTAATGCAAGCATACTGTTGAAGTGCTAATGTTAACAAAGTCTCTAGGTAATGTTGCCGTAACCAAAAGTTGTATTACGCTGAAATTAACAGGAATNAAGTGCTAATGTTAACAAAGTCTCTAAGTAATGTTGCCGTAACCAAAAGTTGTATTACGCTGAAATTAACAGGAATATCAAACAAAATATTTTGTATTACTGTGACATTAAATAAATGTCCAACCATCACAAGTTTACACTGACTTGGCGTTNATCAAACAAAATATTTTGTATTACTGTGACATTAAATAAATGTCCAACCATCACAAGTTTACACTGACTTGGCGTTGTAAAAATGGCAGATAGTAGTGAACAGCGATAACCTCGTAAAATGAAACCTCTGTATTTAAATTTTAAAGCATAGTTTGAAAAGTAAATGCAGCTTACATCAGCTCTCAAGCCTGGCAAAGCAGTTTACGTGTGCCAATTATGANAGCATAGTTTGAAAAGTAAATGCAGCTTACATCAGCTCTCAAGCCTGGCAAAGCAGTTTACGTGTGCCAATTATGAATATATTTATAGAACGTAAAGTATTTCCACGTAACGAAAGAGAACTGCTGTTTGTCATTATTATGTCGTGCTTGTTCAATACTTACAATACGAAACTTGGTCTGACATGTTAAGATAGTGTAGGTGGTAGGACGTCGGGATCTGTGATGTGGAGAACGTTAAGCACTCACGGCGCGGGTTCAATCCACCTCCCACCTGAAATATTTTTTTCGTTGGTAATATTTATTTTTGTGACAAAATAATAGTACTTAATTTATTTTACATAGGAATGTTTTTTTAAAGCAAAAAAAAATACAAGGGAATCTTTAACACAAATGTTAACATCAGTGCAACACAAAATTTGTTTTATCGCAACATAAACACCACTTTATAGTTGACAGCACAGAAAGGATATAATGTTGTAACGTTATTATTTTAATGTTACATTAACATAATAACAGTTTATTACATAAAAAGTCANAGAAAGGATATAATGTTGTAACGTTATTATTTTAATGTTACATTAACATAATAACAGTTTATTACATAAAAAGTCACATTAGTTATCGACGGCCCACAGATAACACAAAATTAATGTTGTAGTAACATTAATACTGTCGCCACAACATTTGACTTTTTTCTGTGTACACATTCTTGAACGATAATATGAAATTTGGATATCGCAATCTATAACTCTGGTTTTGGTATATTCGAAAACTTGTCTACGTCGATTGAACTTCCTGTTCAGTTGCCGTTGATTGTGAAGCTGCTTGAATTGATTTACGTAATTAGAGCTATGCAATGAAAACTTGGAATTTACTAGGAGGGCTTAATAGTATACATTGACATTCCATGTTTAGCAATTGACTTTCTTACGAGGTTCTTCACACATTTTAGTTAATTTTTGGAGAACGAAATTTAAAGCCATAGAAACCTGGATCAAGTGTCACTCTGGCGTTTGTGGCAAACGTGTAGCGTTCAAGTGGCCAAATTTTGCGTTGGGAAATTGCCTTTAACCGACCGATAAATTACCAATGCGTAGAGAATTCTGAAGTATTTCCCTCTAGTTAAACACGATGCAAAATGGCTGGTTCTCAGGACGTTAAGATATTGAGGAATATAACTGGCATGAAGTTAAAGTGCGCACATTTGCGGAATGGTTTGAAGTGTGATATGAAATAAGAAAACATTTCTCATCACAGTTTATTATTATTATTTTATATCAGCGGTCTTGGCGTAATACATGATGCAACGTCAGCGAAAGCAGCCTTGCGTAACACGGAACATCCGTGCATAGCCCGGGATCCTCCTAANTAATACATGATGCAACGTCAGCGAAAGCAGCCTTGCGTAACACGGAACATCCGTGCATAGCCCGGGATCCTCCTAACTTCGTAGATCACTTGCCTACCCGACAAGCTTACGATGCGACTGGACTGAACAGCGTGACTTGCGGTTTGGTACAAGGTTTAAATGTCTAAATCCTCTTCTTTTTATATCCCAACATCGCCAGTGGCAAAACAATGTCTCCCCCTTACCTTTTATAAACTCTGAGCAAAAAAAAAATCAGGGGGGGGGGGATGCAAGTATTTAGGCATCCGCCCTGAAACATTTTTGCTTCATTAACAAATTTTATGTTGGTACGATGAAAACCTAAATTACATTCTGGATAAATGATATAGAGTCAAGGAAAGTCTATAACCAAGAAGTGAAGATGTAGGCTTAAACAAGTATCAGAAATACAACTCACTAGAGATTGTTTACAATATATCAACGCATCTCGGCGAACAAAACCGATTGAGTGTACATTTACTCTTATTCTGGCGTCCTTTACTTAATTTTAGAGAGGGCAATGTGTACCTTTATCCTCTCCCTCCAACCCTTGTTGTTACGCCCCTGAACATCACAGTCTAATTTCAGCTAGCCAAATGGCATGTAGTGGTTAGACTACTCCCCTCCCACCTAGCCGAACCGGGTTCGAATCCCGAATTTTCGCATGTGGTAATCGTGTCAGACGATTTTGCTGCTCGGCGGGTTTTCTCGGGGGTCTCCAGTTCCCTCCGTCCTTTCATTCCGGCGCTGTTCCATACTCACCTCGCTTCACCCTCATCGGCTCTTAAGACCTCGATGTTAAGAGCCGCCCAAATCTCTTCACTCCACTAACTCACCCGAATGACACAAAAGCGAAAGTGTTAAAAAGAGCCAATTCAAAGAGATTAAAAGTATGCTCAGAATTCTTCCCCGAGAACTTCCTAGAGATCCCCGGAGGTGGGGGGAAATGAATAGATTAATCTAGTGATGTATTCGTAATAGGTAAAAGTGGNTACCCGTATGGTGTTATGCAGTTGTTAAAGGTGTTTACACAATTTAAAAAAACCTAAGCAGTAGGCTCCAACAATGCAACTGATAAAATAGTAATGTTAGTGCAAGTTCGACCAATAGAAACGCATCTTAGTGTGTGATGTACTAAATCAAAATGGGAAAGTTTGTTTATTTATTCGTATTTTACTTTTCGGCTGTTGTTTTTTTTTCGAAACAGTTCAGTACTTTATAAATTGATATTATAGTTCATTATTTTAGATATAATTTTTTTTAAGTAAGTTAATTTAAATGCTTGCTTTTCACAAGCAACTTCAATTATGATGGACTATGTTCAAGCCAATGCGTTGGAAAAATTTCTACTCTTTGCTTCTTACTGCTTACTATGTTTTTTATTGTGCAAACTCTTTAACTCGTAGCCAAACGTATGTGGTGTCATGTGCAAACACAAACTCCGTGTTGAAAGCTCGGTGTTGTCGACCTAAAGTAAATTCCTTCCAGGGACGTTCCCATCAGTCACGAAGAGCATGTGTGCAGAAGGTGGGGTGGGGTACCTAAGAGAAAAGTGTTTCGGTTAGGGCTGCAAAGGTTTCGCCGCAGCTCTTTCACCTCAAGCCTACGACGGATGCATGCTAAATCAAACGTTATGTAATTTTTTCGTATCTCCTCATAAAAAATTTTTAAAATTTTTATGAGCATATAGAAGTTGAATGTCATGTTTATCGGTGAAAAACCATTTTGCTCCCGTATACGAGATCGTGTTCAGTGTTGCTTCTTCGGATTGTGAAATTATGTATTTAAGTTTACGTATAATTAGGGGCATCTGTTTTTCGCAAAAAGATTTCAGGACAAGTTGTGTTCCAAACCGTTTTAGTTCAGAACCACTTTCTTGATTGGATCATTTGAACTGTTACGCGTCTTATCTGTCTGCCAGCGAATCATGAACGGTCAGTATCGGGAAACTTAATTCTGGTTGGTTTACTCATAGACAAGCGGCCAATAGCCAAATGAAGACTGCAAGTGTGCACATCGGATATTGAAGTCTAGTCTCTGCGTACCTTACGTATAATGTTTGTTGTTCCCCATGTCTACAACTGTACTTCTCGTCGTCTCATCGTCGTAATATTACTGTCGCGATTCTCTACGTATTTTAATTTCGCAAATTGCAAATAATAGATTGATTACGTAAGCTGTGGCCGAGTCCCTTTTTTTATACTGATGGAGTGCGGATATGCCAAGTGGTATCGGCTTGCAAAGTAGCAATTGCAAATGCCGTCATTTCGAACTAGGTTATCTGCTGACGCTCGCCCACTTACACGTTGTGTGACATATCACGTTTGTAGTATGGTGTATTTGTCTGTAATGTCAGTTATTTGCCACACTTTTTCTTTATTCAATACAAAAAAAGAGTCGAGAGGGATAAAGTGAGTGATGAAGAGAATTGGGCGGCTCTTACCAGCGAGGTCTTGAGAGCCGATGAGGGTGATGGAGGTATGGAGCAGCGCCGGNTGAAGAGAATTGGGCGGCTCTTACCAGCGAGGTCTTGAGAGCCGATGAGGGTGATGGAGGTATGGAGCAGCGCCGGAATGAAAGGGCGGGGAAACGGGAGATCCCAGAGAAAATCTGCCAACCAGCGGCATTGTCCGGCACGAAAATTCGAGAGTGAACCGTCCGGGGATTGAACCCGGTTCGCCTTGGTGGGAGGTGAGCAGGCTAACCACTCAACCACCGTGGCCCCAGGGATAAAGTGCTTGCGTTTGCGCACTGCAAAACGGCTTATGGATGATCGTGGATAAATTGGGTTTCTTTTTGCATTTGCGACAGATAATTTATTTTTCTGTGGTATGCAACTTTGTATGGATTCTACCAGTTTTTTTTTTTAATCTAAAGTCGGCATTATTTTGTAACAAAATGCGTACTTGAATTTGTTGTACATTTTACCTGTGTAAATGTTGAAAAATGACAGTATTAACGATGCAGCGATTGGACTATGGCAACCATAAGAAAACAACGTTATCTTTTTTACTGTGGTTAACTTTGATGAACTTAAAATCGCACAGTTATTCACAGAAAGACAAAAATCAGTAAGATCTTATTATAGTGGA
>NQII01000146.1:568630-583277 GCA_002778355.1 Clitarchus hookeri
GGGTTTGGGTGGCAATCTGAGGTTGCTAAATTCCTAATTGTTACAATTAACGATAATATTAATTTTGTTTACTGATACGAATGTAATAATAAACTCAGAGCTGAATATGAATAACTGCTTGCGGGCGGTTGACTCTTACGACCACGCGATAGCACGTGCGCCTTACAGATTTATCAGAGAACAAGTAATACTGTATATACAGTCCACTCACAGTTATCTCCAACTTTTCTGAAGCCCTGCTAAAGTTCTACTTCCACGATATTTTTCCGCTTCATGCAAACTAAGCTTAACCAAGGCTAGGAAATTACACCATAGGGACAACACACCGATTTCGTGCGCACTCAATACGGAGGTTCCAGCTGTTGTGAAGAGCACTGCAACGATTATGGACCCTGAGCCAGCTACCACGGGAAGAAATATAGTTGCGAATTCTCGATGTCGGTCGTCTTAACGCGAATCTAAGGCGGAGTGTGGACTGTCCGCGTCGGCAACATCGCAGCGCAGAGTAGATGAGTGCACAGAGGCGAAATTGTGTGGCGGTTCCTTCAATGTCGACGTACCCTTTCTTAGATTGGCTACTGGGTGCTGCGAAAAATGTCCTATTGTCTGGGTTGCCGGCTGGCAAGTAGGTTACCAGGCGCTGATTGGCGAACTGCGTTCGGACCTGTTGCTGGTCAGTAACGCCATTTTGCTGGTGTGTGCGATTGGCGTTCGTGGAGTACGCGGCACTTTGACCTCTGTATTCTTAAGTAGTGTGTTGTCGCAGATAACTGCGAAGACCCAGTGTCAGATCGCGGTCAGGGGGTCGGGCGATCGGCGAACCATTGGCCTGGATGTCGCCCACCTTCTTGCGCCAGGTTTACAATTTCCGGCCGGCGTACGCGCGTACAGAACCGCACAGAACTACACAGGTAGACAGTTTGCTACTCACTACTATACTGCGAGGCATTTCTGATCTATTTGGAGTAGTTCTCTTTCATATGTATTAATATTACATTTCTTCGAACTCGCAACCAGCTTTCTTAAATTCGGAAGGAAAGGGGACTCATTTTTTTATTGTTACATTTTAACTGTAGTCCTTTATACCGGTTGGTTGTTCAGGGCAAGGGAGTAACCGTACTCATTTAACTGACCTAAACTTGCTTTTAAGTACGACACACGTACATCTATAACCTCCCAGTTCGAAAGGACGCAAGTGGTTTTACGACGCACGGTTATGCATACAGTACCTGGCAGACTTCTGGGCATGCCAATCCTCTCACGCTCGCTGGTGATNACCGGTTGGTTGTTCAGGGCAAGGGAGTAACCGTACTCATTTAACTGACCTAAACTTGCTTTTAAGTACGACACACGTACATCTATAACCTCCCAGTTCGAAAGGACGCAAGTGGTTTTACGACGCACGGTTATGCATACAGTACCTGGCAGACTTCTGGGCATGCCAATCCTCTCACGCTCGCTGGTGATTATCCCGTCACGGACCGGTCTGCAGCGGAGCGATAACAGAATGGGCCGGCAACGTATACGCCGTCCCAAAAAATCCTGTCTTCAATCTTCCGTAACAGTAGTAAGGACACACTGACTCATGTAGGTGAGACAGCTCATAGCTTGACCGGCGCTGCGCGAGCATCACGTCCTCTCTGCGATGTTAACCCCCCTCGCAGAAAGGTGAGAGAAGAATGGACCTGCGCTTACTGGGCTCCGAAAAGCTTGGACACCGATTCGACGTTCATAAATCGAGTCAGGATGGACGCTGGACGATGCCATCACCAGTCAGCCTCTATACCCACCCCACCACAATCTAACTTGTCGTGTGTAGCCCCTGCGTATTTTTGATACGTTATCTGTATGACCTGCAAAATCGGCGTCATTTTGTGGCTGCAGGCCAAGCACCAAGACTTCTGCCATTGGACAACTTGTGTGGCTCGGCTCAGGGGCGCTTTCAGCCAATAGTAAAGGCTCAGCTTCTCAGCAGCCAATCTCCAGTACAACGGTGACAGTTTGAAGATGTCGTACAATGTATGTCTCTAATTACCTGTTGCCGGCGATACCGTGCAGGTGTTGGTTGGTAGGTTGATTGGTTGACGGGCGCGCATGTACAGAGAGCGGCGACGACTGCGCAGAGTCGCTCGCTGGTCATCAGTATTCGTACGCGTGTTCGCGCGCGGCCATCTGCAGGCCGCACCACGCGCCCACCTCGGGAACAATGGCAACCCCCGCCGCCTGCCTGCTTGCACATTCAGCGCCACTCCCCCGCCGCTCGTCAGCACGCGCGTGATCGCCCGCTCCGTCGCCACTGCTTCTACCCCCGCGTCAGACCTCGACAGCGACNCGTGTTCGCGCGCGGCCATCTGCAGGCCGCACCACGCGCCCACCTCGGGAACAATGGCAACCCCCGCCGCCTGCCTGCTTGCACATTCAGCGCCACTCCCCCGCCGCTCGTCAGCACGCGCGTGATCGCCCGCTCCGTCGCCACTGCTTCTACCCCCGCGTCAGACCTCGACAGCGACGCAAGTCTTGTTTTCCTACGTCATGAATACAGTTTATAACAACTAGAACTTAACTTGGTATACGCTGTTCACAGTAAACACTTTCTAAGACAGNACGTCATGAATACAGTTTATAACAACTAGAACTTAACTTGGTATACGCTGTTCACAGTAAACACTTTCTAAGACAGCCTCTAAAAAAATACACCCATTAACTAAATAAATGCTACTGTACACACTGGCCTGCGGGCTCCCAGTTAAGTTGGCAGCCAGTAAAGAAAAATTGTTCCAAGTCTTGACGTTGTACAGCGAATGTAATGTTTAAATGTATGGAAAGCAGGTTTGTNACGTCATGAATACAGTTTATAACAACTAGAACTTAACTTGGTATACGCTGTTCACAGTAAACACTTTCTAAGACAACCTCTAAAAAAATACACCCATTAACTAAATAAATGCTACTGTACGCACTGGCCTGTAGGCTCCCAGTTAAGTTGGCAGCCAGTAAAGAAAAATTGTTCCAAGTCTTGACGTTGTACAGCGAATGTAATGTTTAAATGTATGGAAAGCAGGTTTGTGTCATAATTCTTGCTTTGTTAGAGTACTAAATAGCTTATAGTAAAGTATTAAGGTTCCCAACAGTTTCACGTTTGCACTTGACTCGCGCATAGGCCCACCATGTAAAATTTTTTTTACATATGGTGGAAGGATACAAATGAAGAGAAAAGTATATCTTAAGCAGGGCTTTTAAAAGTTCTTAATTAACGGTGAACAATATATACCATTGATACTAGAACATTTTCGTATTGGTGTATTTGGGGGGAGGAGGGGGTGGGGACTAGTTGTTTCAGGTTTAGACCCGAGTTAAAAGATACTACAGACCAAAATTTTAGAATGCTGCTGTAAATTAACGGGCAAATGGGAAGGTTATTCGGGGATATTTGATTAAGGGTGCATCAATTTTCTATTTAGTATAGCCTAGAGTTACTTGGAAATTGTTAAAGTAAATATTATACACAAACATTCTTTCGTCGCAGCCCGTGATTGTTGTCACACGGAATCCGTTGTAGGTTTGTGACTTATAAAAGTATGATGAACTGATATAGAGGAAATTAATATTCTTTTGTGCGTTACGCTTAACTATTTTGCAAAAACTTTTAAATTTTTTTAAAGTTGGCAACTTACTAAAGGAAATTTAGTTACACTGCAGTTAATGAGGATTAGGTCAGTAGAAAATGTTTGGAGAGAGGATGACAGTATTGTATCCGGTCGAAAAGAATTTTCCCACTTTAAGGAAAAATAACATGATAAAAAACTGTTCTGCTGTTGTAGGTCGTGAAATTTTGCCTGGATTAATATTTATTGCTGCAATTTTTCTAAGATACTAAAGAGTATTACACCCACAAAATTCGGGGATGGGGAGTTATAATGTAATCCTTTCTCCCGTGCTACGCTCTCCCTTCCACAGTTACTGCGTTACTACTTGATATTACAATGGGGGTGCTTGAGGGAAATGAGTTTTGTTTTCCTTGTCACCCCTCACCTCCTTCTCTGCTCAGTTACTGTGCCCAATCTCGAAGTGACTTCCTACCCCACTAATTAGTCGGTATTACGTTGTTCAGTGCCTTCTTATAGTCAGTAAAAATTATCTCTCTCTTAGCTTCTCCGTTAGCATTTACCAACTATGAATCGATAGCCGATTGTGAGTGGGTCGTGAGATTTTTTTAATTTGTTGCATATTAAACGCCCTAGCTTTGTGCCGGTAAGGTGAATTGTGTTAGAGTGCATCCATACATACGAAACTATAAAATCTAAACTTACATTTCAAAGCGGCACGCTTGTCATGTCTTGTGCGCGCTTCTAATCTTAAGCCCTATATGCCTCAGGCTGGTCTCTTGCGAACAGTTACAACGTGATGGGGAAAAGGGTTGTCTCGAAAAGCACTTGAAACACCGACTTTTTCAACTATTTTAAAAAGAAACCCGTTAAAATGGCTAAATATAATAAATGAAAAGTTGTAAAAAAAAAANGGGATAAAATAAACGCCACAAAGATGTAGAAAAGGAGAGGACAAAATCTTGATGATGGCCCACTGATAACTCCGAAATTCCCAAATGATTTTCCCGCCGACTGACATGCATGGGGATTCAAATTCCCTATCAAGAAAAGTATGTGGGTGGGTTACATTCGAGGCTCGAAAAAACCCTAATATTCGTGATCAAAAACGAGGAAAATTTACGAAATCATCAGGAAGGACAAATTTCCAGCCGCTATAGTTTGCTCTCTATCCACCTCTGAAGTTGATCCGCTGTATGGTCGACTTCTAAATCATTCGTTTATTATCACACGGTAGGATTTCTAGGAGAACTGGCACATCTTCATACGTGACACAAATATACTNTAAATCATTCGTTTATTATCACACGGTAGGATTTCTAGGAGAACTGGCACATCTTCATACGTGACACAAATATACTTGTTAATGAGCTAAGTTGTTGCCGCCGAGTAGTTGAACGGTGCTGGACTGACGCGTTACTAGGGCAGAGGCGTCCACGTCGTTCTCCAGGCCCAGTTACCTTAAGCCTAATNAACGGTGCTGGACTGACGCGTTACTAGGGCAGAGGCGTCCACGTCGTTCTCCAGGCCCAGTTACCTTAAGCCTAATTTGTAGTTTTCTGTCTCTCTCGGCAGCCGTTTGTGGGTGTCGACTGCAACACGAAGGGAAATTAGTAAACATTTTTTCTTTGCCTTTCACGAACTAAACGGGAAAATTGGTTGTCTCTCGACTTACCGTTGAGAAACATTATCTCGCGTGAATTGTCACGCCCGTCAGTCTGGGTTACTTTCTCAACGGATCCGAGCCAGGGATTTCCACAAGCGGAAATCGTGGCGGACGTTGCTAATGGCCGATAAATTTTATTGGAGTAATCCCCGACACACTTCCACACCTCTCCATTGTAGGGTCACATCTCGTCCGTTTCCCCCGCCGGTATACTACTCGACCGATACTGTTAACTATCCGTGAAGTTTGAGGCCGATTCCCGGGTTTGTGTCTGACCATTCTGCGCAGACAGATGTACACGCCCTTGGATGGCTTTTCCCTACTCGGAGTTCATGGTCCCCTCTCAGTAGCTATGTTAGTGCTCGGGTCCCACTTCTTCCCGGCTGCACAGACCATTTGGCCAAGCGGCAGTGTCACAGTTCAGAGCAGCGGTAGCCTACCGGATGGGTGCCACCCCCGCTCTTGTGTTCACCTGTGCACAATGCGCGGAAGACGAAACACGTGCTTTGTCCGGCGCCCTTGAGTGTCGACTCCCGACGCGTGGAGGCTCCCTCAAAAGCCAGGCGTCTTTATAAGGACCGTGGAGGACGGTGCGCTGTGTTCATCTGGGCCGCGGGCCTTCCTCGTCGTGGTCACTCTGACCTCGCGCGCTCTGTCCGCCGTGACTCTGGTGCGACCTCCGGCACAAAGCTCGCAGCCATGTTGGGGCAACTACTTCTCTTCCTCGTGGGCCACGCTCAAATTCTGTCCGCGAAAGTTAAATCCGGTCCGCGTAAGACAGCGGAAGTCGGCGGATTGCTCCACTCATCGAGTTTCACAGACTTACCAGTGATTTTTACTGATTTACTGTCAACACTTCTCCGAGTCGTTGATTATTAGTACTACTGTCACTGATTCGCCAGTCAGGATATGCAAAGCAGCTGAATTTACAGCTGCTCCAGTTGGAATCCTACTCCCCTCTTCTCCATTCGTTCCCTCTATCGTCCTTCCTCTGCGGAACATATCAGCGATTTTTTTCATATTGGTGTAAAACGTAGTATGACCTACAATTTAAAATAGGCCACAAAGAGCTAAATACAAATTTTTACGTAAAAATATAACATTTTTATTACGTAATATGCTGAAACAGCACATCCAGAGAGAGAGAGAGAGAGAGAGAGAGCGAAAGAGAGAGAAAGAAATCCGAAATTTCTGCCGAAACTTTGGACGCGTTACCGCTTATAGAAATAAATACTTACAAGTACACCTAGGCCTATAGGAAATAAATTATTTGAAATCCGATGCTGTGGTCGTGAACTTACAAACACGAAACTCGTGTAGTGAGGAGCTGAACCGCGTTAGGAACGTGACGTAAAACTCATGCATGTATACTTTGCAAAGTATCCGTTCATATAGTGTTTTTTTAATGTTGTATATGTGCGTTTTCTCTCAAATACAACAATTGTTCACTTTTTAAAACAAGTAATAAGTTTTAAAGTATTTTAACTCCCCCTCCCCCCTTTACATATATCTGTTATTTAAAAGGTTTATTTTAAATTTCACTAATAGATTTCTGTCTTGACAATGAGGCCTCGATAGTGACTGCCACTTTGAGATCATGTTAGCGTCAATAATCCGGTTCATAAGCTTTGGGACAATAAAACGGGCAAAGAAAAGGCGGAGGAGTGTCATTAACTGTGTTACTTTGTTTTGTACGAAATAGTAGTATATATTGCTAACAGTTTTAAATTTATGTGAAATGCAGGAAAACGCTTGTATTCAAATGTCGAAACGTTTGTGAAGATGATTTAGAGGCAAAAGATTGAAAACAAAGCTTCGTGGCCCGTGTAGGTACTTCAACCGCAGGTGTTGTTGGCTACAAGAAGTCGCCGGAGGAACTGCCGGTACGGTGGTACAGTTACCGGAGCCAAGCTAGCGCTCGCCTACATCTTTAATTGTACCTGAATAACGAGTTTCAATTTTTTTCCTCCCCCCCCNTGCTCGCGAGGTGTGGCTGTCGGGGATCAAGTCGCTGGCCGTTCATCGTCTTCGCGGTGCGCCGCGACAACGGTGCCGGACTGGGTCAACAGCCAAGCCCGACCGCGCGGTTACAGTTTCTGGCAGTTCCTTCCCTTTGTGCGCCGGCCACCCAGGTCGCGACGTCGAGCCGCTGGCGTGCAGCCAGGCCTCGGCCCAATGGGGTAGAGAGCGTAAGCAAGGTGTTCCAAAACTGGACCGTTTTTCTGCCGATGACCATATCAAAAACCAACGGCTGCTCTCTAATGGAGGGATGTACATAGGTAGTATATTGTACAGCCTCTATACAATGGCTTATAAATTTAGATTAGAAGTATAAACATTAGAATATATAGAATAACACTTAGGATGGTGGAAGAGTCAGGGTGGATGGCAGGGTCAACCGCGCCACTCTCATCCTGCTTGCAGCTTGGTAGTAAAATAGAATAGAGTTTTCAGTCACATAAAATAATAATCAAGGGGCGATAGTATGCGAAATAGTAAAAACAAGACAAAAAGTAAAAGTTACTTGGATCTTGAGAGCCAATCGATGAAAAGTGATATGATATAATACAATGATCGGCTAAAGGAACTACCTATACCCCAAGCATTACCCAGAAAGGGCACAGGCGCGGGGGCGAAAATAATGCGTGACTGGCCTTTGGCTGGCCACAAAAAAATTAATGAAACTACTTAGATGAAATTTGAGGTTAGAACACTGTTTATTGTCTGAATGCGGAGTGTACTGTAGTTACATATCATATTTGACTTTGCAGTTGGCACGTCTGACTCGCAGTCGGGATGCTCCGTAGAGGAAATGCAGAGTAGAGTGCATATTCTAGCTGAGTAGTAACCAATCTTCGAGCCCCAAAGTTGAACTGTTTTTTTTTGTCAACAGCAATAACAGAACAAAGTGTCCGTTAGAACATTGTTTATTTTAATAAGTACTTTGAGATATTTGTACAGCCCCTACGACCGAGTTTACGAGTTATAATTCTCCCGTGCGTGAAGGATTATTAAATAAAATAAATACCGTCTAGAGGTGCCTCTAGTGCTGGCTAACATTTACTTGATAACATACTTCTAAAGTGTAACTCTAGGTGCCTATCATCTCCAAATGTGATATGAAATGAGACTAGAATACATTACGACGGGATGCATTGGTGTAGAAAACGTAAAAATCCACCGGCCATCGACAATGTCCGCCTCGTTTCCCATGCAAAACGGGCAAATGAATAGTAGTTGTTATGCTTTGCTGTTGTGCAAGGTATCACTTGAACAGCATCCGGAGCTCTTGTGTTTCGAAAACTGTCAAGTACTACGAAGTCGTTGACGTGCCAGCGGTCTCAAAACAAGAATGGCACATTCACTCCGACAACCTGCAGTCATCTTTTCTGGACTCGTGCGGTGTCCTTTCCCACGTATTTGGGTCACCATATCGCATTGGAGTAGTAACTTATCGCTGTACTTCGGCACCGATAATATTCTGCACGTTCTGCCTAGCGCGATTCGTCATCGAGCAATGTAGGTTTCGTCCCCCCCCCCTTCTACTTTCTTCAGTGCTCGTTAATGGTGCCCTTCTCCTGTTATAGACAGCACGTTGTATAAATAGCGCAGGAACATGAGCAACGTTAAAAATTACCATAACTGAATCGAAGAGGACCGCTGGTTGGGTTGGTGGTTTGTCAGTAGCCTCCTCCCACTGACGTCCTCCGACTCGATCTAAGATTCATAACAGTACTGTTATGAAAGTAATTTGGCTGATGCGGCCATGGGGTAGGTTTATTTAAGGTACTTCCGTTTGCCGCAGCTTCACCGCCGTCTCGTTTAACTAACTATTCTCCAAGTTGGCGAGGAACGACAAGTAGTCTATGTCTGTCACGTAGGGCAGCAGGCTCCGCTTGGTATCACCCTCCTATCTCGTCCACGCTGACCCTGCCGTAGGCGGGGAACAGCACGTCGATGTTACTTTCGATTATTAAAGATCTTGCAAGAAAGCACCGTGATGCCATATAAAAACTGTTTTTTTTTTCGGCCGTAGAAGCGCTGTATTCCGATTTGACATCCGACGTATTTGATCCGACGAATCGCAATGCGTGGTTCAGACAGCCGCCACTCTCGAGTTTGCAGCAGTTTAATTTCGTAAGAACTTTTTACGGGAGCGTGATGCGTCCCTGTTTAAGCATTCACATTGCTGTCACACTCAATCTCAAAGTCATCCATTTTAATTATTCATAGGAAAATAACAATACTAATATAATTTATATAGTATTAAGAAATCTCTTTACCGTTCTCCGTCGATATATTAACGCCATATGAAGCTTCAGTAGACTGTAGAATGTGTTGATGTTGAAGATTGAAGTATGTAAAATCTTTCCGAAATATTTGTTTTAGTGAAAATTCTTGCTTTGTTTACTCTATCACCATTAGAATTATTTGGTGACGTTAGCTAAGGCGGCACTTAACTTCCATGCATAATATTTCGCTCTTAAGTAAGGCATGGGTTACGTTCGTTTCTACCACTGGACCAAACATACAAATACAGTAAGCAAACGGAATACCTGGTGAATTACCGGTACAGTGACACAGAAATGCCAGAATATGCAACAATGCGGAACACACAAACTAATAAAATGATACAGTACATTTTAGTAGAAGTACAATTACTATGGCAAAATCAGTACTATACGTAAATTGTACACAAATGGAATTATTAAAATGCACTTGACTAATCGGCTGAATATTAGTATAAACAGTAGCATTGTAAAATTTAGCTGACTGATACAATGACGAGACAAATATTTGGCAGGATTTATATCGGAAAAAAATAGAGAGCTGTCTTCAAATATCAAGCAAAAAATCGTGGTAACGATGGCGTGAATATTATGTACCTTTTTTTAACAGCAAAGTGTATGAAGAGTGTAGATAGATACTTCGGGTGGCGGCGGAGGGATACACATCAGTTGGGTGAGGGAACTACGCTAGTGCAGTTAGATTGGTGGCGCGTAGCACACCCCAGAGGCGGCACGCGTGGTCCTGGCCCGGGCGACNAGATTGAAGTATGTAAAATCTTTCCGAAATATTTGTTTTAGTGAAAATTCTTGCTTTGTTTACTCTATCACCATTCGAATTATTTGGTGACGTTAGCTAAGGCGGCACTTGACTTCCATGCATAATTTTTCGCTCTTAAGTAAGGCATGGGTTACGTTCGTTTCTACCACTGGACCAAACATACAAATACAGTAAGCAAACGGAATACCTGGTGAATTACCGGTACAGTGACACAGAAATGCCAGAATATGCAACAATGCGGAACACACAAACTAATAAAATGATACAGTACATTTTAGTAGAAGTACAATTACTATGGCAAAATCAGTACTATACGTAAATTGTACACAAATGGAATTATTAAAATGCACTTGACTAATCGGCTGAATATTTGTATAAGCAGTAGCATTGTAAAATTTAGCTGACTGATACAATGACGAGACAAATATTTGGCAGGATTTATATCGGAAAAAAATAAAGAGCTGTCTTCAAATATCAAGCAAAAAATCGTGGTAACGATGGCGTGAATATTATGTACCTTTTTTTTAACAGCAAAGTGTAGAAGAGTGTAGATAGATACTTCGGGTGGCGGCGGAGGGATACACATCAGTTTGGAGAGGGAACTACGCGAGTGCAGTTAGATTGGTGGCGCGTAGCACACCCCAGAGGCGGCACGCGTGGTCCTGGCCCGGGCGACGCCGAGCCGCAAGGACGCTCCGCGGGTCCCGTTACCAGTTGCCGGGACGCCCCTTGTCCGTGCCGCTGGAATGCGGTCCCGGGTCCTGCCTCGGTACTGTTANTCCTCGGTCATCAGAGAGGAGAGCTCGCCACAGTCACATGTGCACTCACCCAGCTCAGTACCACTGAAGCAGGCGGGAAGAAACTACGCCTGTGGGCCTGGTTTCGGATTTGCATAGAGAGGCCAGAAATCACTCGGTGGTCCTCATAAATGGCCATGCAGGGAAATGGGCGTGAAAAATGTTTACTGTCACGTGATCGTGAAGCCTTAGCGCGTACACGACCAAACGAGGACACAGAAACGACTTTATTGGAAACTAGATGGTCACCAGTAGTTTGTAATGTCCAGGGAATTGCGAGCCTTTGTATTCAAAGGCGGGGACATGGATGGTCCTAGCAAGTAACATGCACCACATGTGTAGTTTCTGCAGAACAAGTAAATCTCCTACCTCGTAGTAAATAATAATCCGTACAGGGAAATATGTATCCTGGGGAGTGGGTAGCATACAACGGAGTAATGGTATTTTGGACGTAGCCCGTAATAATTAACGAAATCATATAATGGAGAAGAAACGGAATGCCCTGTTATAGAAAAAACGGAAATGCCCCGAGAAACTCACAGGCCATCCGCCGTATCCTCCACGTGCCCCTACTACAAAAATCCAGACCCAGTTCTACCGGGTATTGAACCCGCGTCTCATTGGTGTGAAGTCGTGCTAATCGCACGGCCGCCAGATATTCTACTTTCCAGTCGCACCTTTGGGTTTAAATCTGAAATGCTTATGACAGGTGTTTCTCTTGGCACTGTTATTCTCGATGTTTGCAGTCGATGCTCCTTGCACCCGAGCTTGCAGTGGGTAGGGTGTTGTAATTGCCTCACTCGTCAGGCATGTTGGGCCCAAGTCACAGAATTTCAACGCAAAGGATTTCATAGCATAGCTTAAAAAACCCAAGTGCAGGGGGTTAATGTTTGGAATCTCTTTGATGGCGCCCGATCAGATGGCCCACATTCGTGGTAGTGGTTTCAACACTCCGCGTGGCGAGGGAGACTTGTCGAGATATCGCCTGTCGATGGCAGACCGACGCAGTGAGCGACGGTACTGTCCTGAATAGACAGTAGGAGAGGGATAGCTCTCCGATGAGACCACGGTTGTTCCGAGAGAATATGGAGCCTCGGGGTAAGGATCTCAAGAGTGCCCCAGTTCCGATGGTCCATAATTTGAAAAACTGCCGAAAATACAAGCTATTTAGGGAAAAGTACCTCATTGGTCTGGGAAAACAGGTTTTTCTTTCTCATTAAATTAGCAGAAAGCCAGTCGTTTACGAGAAAGAAAAAATGATGTACCATCCGCTGTGTTACTTAAGAAAGCACCACCGACATTGTGAGCTTTTCGCCTGACTGTTTATCCATAGAGAGAGAGGCCACTTTGAATGTAGTGGGTTCGGAACCACTCGCTTACCGATTCAGTGCTCAAGAGTATGATTCATGCCTGTTGGTCTCGAACTATTGGTTCGTTCGGCCTCTTCGCCCAAATGAGCGTGACGATTTTGCGATCACGGCCATCGGGTGCTCTTGCAAACTTTCGCGAACAAAACTTTCAAGGAAGTTCTCATATTTTAAAGCGGAAACTTGCCGAAGGCAAAATTAGGTTTGAAATAACATTTACTACTAAATCCTAACCGCATAAAGTGTCCAGGTGGTGAACTGCTTGCTATCTGTATTTCATTTTCGTACTACAATATCAGTGCTAATTCCTTGACTAGGACGTTGTCAGCTTGCCGAGACCGAAACAAATCACTTAAGTAAGGTTTTACGGGTCCCCATGAAACATAGTGTGCGATATCGCCAATTATTCTTTGGAATGGTGTGGGGAGGGGGGCGATGAAGAGTTGCACTCGCGAACTCATATCTAATATTAATACTTGCATATTTGCAGTTTAGTCATATGCTGCAGTTGTATTCGCTTATGTTAATTTTTGTTAAAAAGAATCAGCGTAATCATGATTATGCTGATTCACATTCAGTTGGATACGTTTGAAAATTGGCATTGCATTTGTCCTTAGACATACATGCATGCTTCGATCACGTGACGTAAGGACATTGTTCGAAACAAAATTAGTTTACTATCACGGTAGCTGTTAACTTACTGTGGTAATAAATCAGAACACTTTAAAGAGACCGAACCGATTTTCGTAAATCGGTGGCAAAATTTCTGTGAGTACTGCAATCAGTTTTTACTTTAAATCTTTTTGTATGCTGTTTTGGGCAAGAAGTTTTTTTTCTAAAGGTTGGTCAAACCAATAACTCAATGAAAACAAGACTGTGTAAAAGTAATTTCTCGTTGTTTGTGGTTTCGTGACAATGATTTCAGAGAGACACGATGTGAAATTTACTGCATCTCTTCGATGCTCTTTTCAAGCCGTGTTTAAAGTGTATTTATTCTGTTCGCGTTGTTTGCTCTTCGTTTCCACGCAGCACGTTTGTTTGACTTGTTCTTAGTTACGATCCTTTTTTAGTCGCAGCTCGCGCGCGTGGCTCCCGCGTGCGTCAAATGTAAACTGACGGCGTTTTGAACGCCGCATGCAAATGTTTTCCCCATGGGCTCGCCCACCGAACAAGACGCCCGCGAGTTCGGGGAACGGCGGCTCCGAAAAACGTCGCTGCTGCCCCCCTCCCTCCCCTCCTTCAATAAAAAAATGTTGTTTTGCCCCTCGCGAAAAAAACAATCCTGTCTCTTCCTTTTTAGCGCCTCTATGTAAATGTCGCATTATTTGTCGTGTCGGATATTCCCACGCGTAGACCCGCGACCCACGTCTAGCCGCCCGCGAACCTAAAACGTGAAAGGGGTAAATGGTTTGTTCCCCGGGGGAGGGGGGTGTCCTTCGGCCTACGTTTACTTCTCTCCTCTTGACTGGCTAGTCTCCTCGTAGGAAAGTGCCAGCGGACCTTTCGGACCAAGACCGCTTCTGTCTGATTATTATAGTAGTGGTTTGCTGTTTGCTTCGTGTAACCTTCACACGCCTTGAAGAGTCTCTCAGGTGCAAGTGAATCTTATGCGCGTTCCCGGCCATACAGTGATTTGTATACCAAACTGTTTCTTTCTTCGTTTTTTATATGCAGCTTTTTGTATGCTTTTTCTTGCCTTAGTTCACTTTTCTCTTCAGATGAACGTATCAGATAGTAGATGTGTCTGTACTTGTTACGGAGATGAACCCGAGTAAAGGCGTCTTCCTTGTTAGGGAAGCGTAAAATATTTTAGGAACGGCAGGGAAATACTATAGAACGAGTACTATATAAAACAAGTGCCTTTGCGGAAGTGAAAAGTTATAAGAAAGTACAAGTTTTCGATACCGTAGTATCACTTGAACTTGTAGTTGTGGTGAGAAGTGTTAAGTTCATCGTGAAGGAAGCACACGCGGATTAGTTCCGTTGATGTCAGTGTGAAGTGGTCTGAGCCGCGGCTTACCTGTGTATGCCGTGGCGCGGGCAGTGTTGACGTTGCCGCTGCTCGGGGAATGCTTGCTCAGCCTGTCTCTCGCGTGAACACGGCGGGAGTGTCGGGAGGACACTATTTGCCGTGTTACTCGACCT
>NQII01000146.1:583478-612675 GCA_002778355.1 Clitarchus hookeri
TCGCGGGCTGCGGGAACGTGACGCGACTGCAATAGCGACGACGCGACGTGAGTTCTCGGCCGGCTCCGTGTTACTGATGCGGGCTACGCGTAGATTAGGTACTACTCAATAGACTGAAGATGAGGTAGAGCGATCTCGCTGGCGGCGCACAACCAGTCTCCGTGCCCCAACACTGAACTTCTTTACTGCCAACACGATTAGCAAAAACGGCGTGGATATGGATGTGAGGTTAGAACACTGTTCAGTAAAACAGTGCNCTTTACTGCCAACACGATTAGCAAAAACGGCGTGGATATGGATGTGAGGTTAGAACACTGTTCAGTAAAACAGTGCTTTGAAACGTTTGTATACTTCTTCTAACCAATTTGTAATGCAGGTTGATTAAATTCAAATTAGTAAAAATGTTTTATTCATATAGTAGTGCTTGTCATTTAAAAATTAAGATATAAACGAACACATTCATCATTGTTGACCACGTGGCTTTGACAGTTGTGTTGCTTTGGGGTATGTCATTGTTGGGTACATGCTCAGAAGACGAATACTCGGTTTACCTCATCTTAAGTCAATAGTACTACTGCGCCTTCTCTTAGATGTCCGCACTGCCGTCTTGCGATCGGTACTACTCGACCAAGCCAAGTGTGGTGCCGGGGAGAGGTGAGACTCGAGCGCTAGTGTAGCTGTGGAAAAGGGAAGAACAACAGTGAGTACGGGAAATTCTACATCGTTAACTGTCTACGCAAGTGCGTGTATAGTGAAATCCAAATGATAAAATAATGCGCAGAAGACCAAAAAGCGTCGGACTAGTCGGGAGAGTCCATTGCCACTAGACGAAGGGGTGGGGTGGGGTTGTTCAGTCCAGTAGTGACGGCGGCCGAGAGCAGTTGGACGAGAGCTGCTCCGCGGGTGAACGATACCTGTCGAAAAATGTAAGTCGCGCAGCGAGGCATTTAATAGCGCGCTAGTGAAGAGGATGTTACCAATTTGGTGTGTATAGCGCCAGCAGTGTCACGTGGTTTCCTTCACTCCAGCGGCAGGTGCTCGGGATGCCCTCCCCTACACTGCCTCGTCTACGTTCCCACCCACAAAACTGCGCGAAGATTATTTTTGTCATTTGAACTTTACTGTACACCTGTCGACGTGAATTTAGCACACACCAGTCCGCGCGAAAGCATGAACACGGTAACACAAAGAGTCAAGACTGTGCCACAGCTAACTGTCACTCGACACCTGACACCCGAAGTCGAGCGTTTTATCTTATCCTGGAGGAGGAAGGAATAAGTAAGAGAAGATGGAAGAGAGGAACGGCGTGACCTTGTGTGTAGTTCACATGTTTTCTGGATGCACACTTGGCTTGGTTGAGTAGTATTTGTGTCTCGCAAGATTCTTGACTTCGGAACCCCAGTAACGCAGGTCTACGCCCAAATGAATAAATCTGGGGTAGAGGTTAATTCCCTTGGATACAAAGAAGCTGGACGGTTTGGCTTCAAAGCTGGTATGCTTTGCATACTGTTAATTTGTGTTTCATGTTGTAACAACGCGGGGGTTCGCACTATTACTATGGCATTATTGTTTCCTACGCCGCTCTCCGCAACATATCACTGCCGCTACTCGGAATGGAAGCTAGTCTGGGAGGGCACCTTGCTTAGGATCGGAAAATGCTCGATGGTTTAGTGAGGGGGTAAACGCGGCCGCTATTGCTCTGCGTCACAAACATACGCCGCAAAAGTTGACACGCGGTATGCACTTCTAAAGTTTATATTTATACATTTTTATATACTTCTTGCCAGGCAACACTAGGCGTCTGGGCTACGCCACTATCGATTATGCCCCTGCGAGTAGCATACTGGCCGATCACCAGGCTGAAAGAGCAAAAAATATCTGTTCACTGTGCATCACTCGGTGGCTGTAAAGGATGTTGTTTTGCGACATGCTGTAGAGCAGTGANCAAAAAATATCTGTTCACTGTGCATCACTCGGTGGCTGTAAAGGATGTTGTTTTGCGACATGCTGTAGAGCAGTGGCAGTAGTTGATGTGATGTCCTAATAGATGCATATTTGCACACAAAACATTAGAGTTTGGTCTGTCTGAATGCATGTTTGAACTTCTTGGGAAATAACAGCTGAACGTTTAAGTGAAGTACTGTCTTTAGTTATTTTATAATAATAATGATAGTATGGTGGGTGTGGTGAGGGAATTCAAGGTACAGACGTTTCTATTAAAGAAAACACTACACAAATTAGAGAATTTTGCCTTTTACAAACAGATCTGGGTGTGCAAGTCCCAGAGACAGCAGAGCTTTCCAGCTCAGCGAAGGAAGCATTGAATAATGACACTCGTGGTAATTGCTGATGCTGTTCCACATTCATTTCAGCACTTTTTGAAATATACATTTGACCCCCCTTCTGGAAGGTATATTTTTTCACGTTAACATTTACTGAATTATTACCGTTGTTGACAAAGAATCGAGACATTTCCGCATGTCTAATGCCTCGTAGTCACTGGGCATAGAGCCTGTTAGATCACAGTGCTGGTAAAAAATAGCCTTCATGTGCGTTATGTACGCGGTGGTGTACACTGGGTCTGAACGGACTAAGTGAAGGAAATGCACGCAGTGGGCTGAAAGAAGAGATTAAGCTAGTTTTTCAGAAGTGCAGCTTTCTCAGTATCTCTACTTGTTTTGTAGCGCTTAGAAGGTTATTTCTCTATGAAATCTAAACTGACGTTATTTGATTTATTTTAAGCCACGTTATAGACGTTTATTCCTCTTGGTCAATCCGCACTCCTATCTTATGCTCATGTCTAGGAATTTTGGCGCCATTTGCTTGGTATATTTTATTAGACCATTAAATTTCATAATTGACCAGCCACGGCAGAACTACGAACTACGCAAACACTAAAAACATTCGTTGGAGGGAAACATTACCTTTATTTGGTAAAGTTAGATGAGAAAAATGGTTGACCGCGGAACGCGTTGTGTTTAACGAATAAAAGAGAATAATTTGCGTAGATGACATCGTTTGGTCAAACAGTTTTACGATGCTTTTTCTTAAGTTAGCAAAACAAACAGTTATAGTGAAACATTTCTTGTGAAGCAGTGAGTTGTGTAAATCACGGAGATAATTGAGTTTAAATTTGCGTGTTTTATACTTTTCATTGTTTCGTTGCAGAATAAGTAGGTGCACAAGGCGAAGTTGCGGGGCGGTCCTCTCGAGGCGGCCATACTCGTTCGCTGAGAGCACAGAGTACTTAAGAATACAGAGATGGAACAGCCGTTTATACCGCGAACTTGAGCCGCACACGCCAGAAAAATGGTGTCATTGGCCAGTACAATGTTTGAAGGCCGTTCGCCAATCACCACTTACTAACTTACTCCCCAGCCGGCAGCCCAGGGATCAGCGGATAAGGGACTTTACAGAGAATGGTTACGCCCACATCAAAGGAAGCGCCACGCCATTTCGCCTCTGTGTACTTATCTACTCTGCGTTGAGAGGCTGTGAGATGCTCAGAGAACGGGCCTTTCGTCTGAATGGTTGTCATGATGTCATAAAGTCCATATGAGCAATGTTATTGACTTCAAAGTCTGTCCTGAGGAAATAATTGTTGAACGACGTCCTGCCATATTGCTGGCTCGCGAGGTTCTAGTTCGTAATACAAGCTGAAGTTTTGCGTCTTGTGCACTTGGCTGTTCTGCAGATGTTACGCTGTTTGTAACTTCTTTGTGTCGAGCAAAAGAAACGGCGGGTTTGTCGCGCGGATGCACGGTGTCTGCGCGATTTGTAAGGGAGGTAAGTAAGAGCGGCGACTGACTTGCGCAGTGTGTGGACGTAGTACGGCGATGGCCGAGGTGTGGGTGTACGTGAACGGGCACGTGACGGCGCGAAGGCGGCTGCCGACGTCGAGGCACAGCGCGAGCTGCGAGGACGTCGCCGCCGGCAGCAGGTACCTGCGGCCTCTGCCTCGCCCCAGGACCGCCCGCGGCCGCCGACAACACAAGGTAAGGCGCCAGCTTCTCTTCCGACCCCACTGCGACACTCTGGGACACTGTCCCTCTCATAGGCGCCCGCCTCCCTCGCTTTGTTTATGTAAGGTCGGCGCCAAACGTGTGCGTGTATTTCATTTTAAGGGGAATGGTGCATGAAAGCTTATATTTTCCCGATTTTAGATTTAAGTCGTTTTACAAAGGGTTTATCGAAATTTTTGGCTGGATAAGACTTACATAATAATTTGAACACCTTTTTACGTTGTTAGAAGATATTCACTGCCTTCATTATTCTCGGAGCACTAATGGAAGAAAATAAAAGTTTTTTTCTTGTCTTCAATCAGTGCTCCTAGAATAACGAGCGCAGTGAATTTGAAACCAATGTAAGAAGGTGTTCAAAAATTATTATTTACGTATTGTCGAGCCAAGAATTTCCGAAAAATCCTCTTTAAAACAAGCTGTAACAAAAATGATATAAATATACGGTTTTCGTGCATCATTCCGAGGGGGGAGGGGATCCATTAAATCATCTATTTTCTTACAAATCTTCATAACGAAAATTTATGACCAGTCATAAAAAATCAAGCTAGACATGACATAGAGGACTACCTGACGAATTTTTTTTAATTTGTTTGGTTTCAAATATACTTGTATTTTCCCATGTAGGATTGACATTATTAAATAATTATGATATGTTATTACGGTTACAGATGTGGAACTAATCATGTAAGAATAATAAGTTGGATTTCCAAATAACTGCAAGATGCCTATGCCTTGTCTGGCTTGGTTTTTAATTATTGACACCGAAAATTAAGTAATGGAGGAAACTACGTAAATCCAAGATGGTAAGGATGCATTTCCCCTTAATTACAATTGCGATGTCTGTGTAAATTTACTTGCAGTGGAGAGAAAAAACACGAATGTTGCAGTTTATTTTCTGCTACATAGTAATAGTAATTTTACACCATTCTATGTAAAATTAGTTGAACAATGTATATGTTCTTTACTAATTTGTAGGATAAATTTACTTGGACGTAGAGCAAAATAACATTGACATACGTAATAACATTACATGCGTAATAAAAACAGTTTGTATTAAAAATCGCAGTCCCTCATAACTTTTCATTAAAGTCTTTGTAAGCCATAATTTAACGGAGGAAGACTTGCCGTGTTGTTATTTCTGTTTCGACACCGTGGAAGAAAACATTCGAACAGGATGTATCTTTGGCAAAGAATGGGCCGTTTCCCTTGGTTCATTAAATAAGTGACTTATGCTTCAATACAAGTGTTGTATACCGTCAGCTTTTCGCAACTGCCTGAACTGGCTTACACAAATGAAACACTGAATAAATACAATATGTTGCTAACTGCACTGGCAGCTACCAATTACGTAGTGGAAGTATTCCATCGACGAAGGGTATTGTCAATAAAGGCGCTTACTATTCGCATATGATTCATTGCCGTGATCAGTATTAGTCATGATTAAACGAGTGAATTGGACATTAACAGGGTTAGCGATACCCACGCACTGACCAAAGATTATCAGGATAAACTGTTGCATTCTTTAGCCTCCCTAGTTTCCATAATTGATTGCTATCACGAATAATCGTGACTCAGTCGGAAGGAAGGAGATCCAGTAAGCTCAAGCAGGGTTTACAACTGAGGACTTAGAAATTACAATTATCAGTATAACTTGTACTTAAAAACTGGCTTTGTATATTATTAGATCTATGCTTTAGTTTACAATAAGTCGTGAGCGGGTCTTTGCGTAATGTTCGGAACTGTAAGAAATCTTAACATTTATATTTTGAAGTTGGAAGTGACCAGTCAGGGCATGGCAATAAATGTTCTTGGCGGGGAAATTGTATTTACAATGAAGTAAACAATACATAAATATTAAAAATAAGTTACTTATGAATGCTATTATGCTTCGTATGTGTGCATTTCATTCTTAATAACAAGATTCTCCTTCAGAATCAGAATGTCAGTTTGGAAGAATAGTGTTACAAATGATCGGATTTTTGAGTTTAGGATAAATATAGTTATCGTAACGAATACATGGCAGGGTTATCGCGGATCTTTCATTGGNTGTTATTACGGTTACAGATGTGGAACTAATCATGTAAGAATAATAAGTTGGATTTCCAAATAACTGCAAGATGCCCCCTATGCCTTGACTGGCTTGGTTTTTAATTATTGACACCGAAAATTAAGTAATGGAGGAAACTACGTAAATCCAAGATGGTAAGGATGCATTTCCCCTTAAGGGGTCCGCCTGCCTGGAGCTATTTCCGGCGTATGAAGCCGAGAAGCGCGGGAGCGATAAGGGCGACTTTGCCACCCGCTTCAAGTGCGCCATCGCCACTAACAGCAAGGTTCTGAACTGACATGCAGGGTTCTCGTCGTGCTGCGTGTAGGCCCTACTTATGGGACTGTCCGCTGTGACCCTATAATTTTATTGGTGGAAATTCTGTGGCTAGGTCCAATGCAGGGCCATGTATCTGACCCGTTTATTTTGAGATATAGTGCTTTGGAAAGGCCGTTTTTAGCTATGCTGCAGTGTCTAAATGGTCTTTCTAACGTGCGTGACGTGTTGAACGCACTCAACAGACTTCGTCTGAAGTGTGTGTTCTTTTCGCAGCTCATCACATTCGGCGCACGTTTAATAGTTTCTTGGAAAACCGTGTATTTCAAACACACTGCAACGCAGTTCAATCGCCAGGGGAGTGAAGCTAGATAGGTCTTACATTGTTCTTATTGAGCAATAACGGTTGTGTGTACACGAACAGTGGGGTAACATAAAATTGGGCCGTTTATAAATGGAATTAATTTTCTGGAAAAATATTCCTCGGTTATATTTGCAGCAATACTGATTTCCTTATGCAAGTTAAAACCAATGAGAAAATATAATTATATTTACACCTGTTATTTGAACTTGATTGACCGTTACCAACCGTTCGTTATTTCATTTCGTGCTTTGGGTACTGCTACTTCAATTTGTTTTCAAAATCGCTATAAAGGTTCGTTAATATTTTCGAAGTAAGTTTGCTGTGCAGCTAATAGGCATTATTATGTAAACCGTACTAACATTCGTTATGTTCGAAAATACGCTTGTAATAAGACATTGAGTGCTTCGTTACGAAAATTCTAACCCCAAACTACGTACGAAAGTTTTAACCGTTCCCAGCAAGTACTGCTGCAAACTCCTGACTTCTTAACTGTTTGCTTTAATTTCTTTCACAGACATTGTAGTTGTTTCTTACTGTTCACAATACGTCAACAGTTAGACTAGTAGCTAAACGAAATCATGATTGAAAAACAAAAGTTGCTAAAAAAAAATTTCAGAAATATAATTTATAAGATAAAAATTCACTCGAATAGGCCCATAACATTTTCATACAAACTGTTTTTATTGCGCATGTAATGTTATTACGTATGTCAATGTTATTTTGCTCTACGTCCAAGTAAATTTATCCTACAAATTAGTAAAGAACATATACATTGTTCAACTAATTTTACATAGAATGGTGTAAAATTACTATTACTATGTAGCAGAAAATAAACTGCAACATTCGTGTTTTTTCTCTCCACTGCAAGTAAATTTACACAGTCATCGCAATTGTAATTTCTCAGCTGTGTATGTGTATTTTTCACTTACAAAAAAAACAAATTCGCAGAATTACTGTAATTGTAATTACACGAAGTAATTTTACCGTCAGTATATGTTCTTTTACAACTGCATCATGTTAATTCACATATTTTGTTTGTGTAGTTTTACAATTGTCATGTTATTTTACTCAATTTTATAACTTGGTGGTTTAACAGAATTATAAATAAGTTATCTCCAAAATGTGGGTAACAATTGACTTCAGATATAGAATAGGTAGTTATGTACAAAAGGCAGCATATTTCATCAGCGGGAGTTGAGCTTTCCTTTTGAACACACAACAGGAGTTCGAAGTAGTTCTACTTCCTATTGCTAGATCGCATGTTTTAAACAAATACTTATAGATATATTAGAATTCATAGGAACATTGCTTTAAAAAAAACAATTACTGTACTCGTTTTAGCAAATTACACGTAACAATATTAAATTACAGATAATCTGTATGTGTAAATATACGCACACAGATACTGCAAAATGTAATGCAAGTTTACACGCGCACACACATGGTAATTGTAAAAATTACGCAGTTGAAGATGTACAACTATATTGACATTCGTTGTTCGTACAGCGACCATGTAGCAGTAAAAATACACAACTTTTAGTGGTTATACAATAACTATGTGGCCGTGAAAATACATAACTTAAGGTTTTAATATGGGGAGAGGGTAAATTTTTAGACATACATCAAAATGTGTAAATTAACACCAACATTGTGAATATATTCATGTATTTTCACCAAAGACTTGTAGTACTCTCTGGATTCTGAAGAACAATAGTGTAAAATTACACTTACTGTAGTTGTTTTTACAAATAACACATACAAAATGTAAGATTACCAAAAATGTGTATGTGTAAATTTACACTTATTTTTTTACTGTGTGGGCCTCGGATACGCAAAATACGTCCAGCCAGGTGAACACACACACACACACACACACACACACACACACGTGTCTATTAACTACTTTAAAAATCGCAGTCCCTCATAACTTTTCATTAAAGTCTTTGTAAGCCATAATTTAACGGAGGAAGACTTGCCGTGTTGTTATTTCTGTTTCGACACTGTGGAAGAAAACATTCGAACAGGATGTATCTTTGGCAAATAATGGGCCGTTTCCCTTGGTTCATTAAATAAGTGACTTATGCTTCAATACAAGTGTTGTATACCGTCAGCTTTTCGNAATGGGCCGTTTCCCTTGGTTCATTAAATAAGTGACTTATGCTTCAATACAAGTGTTGTATACCGTCAGCTTTTCGCAACTGCCTGAACTGGCTTACACAAATGAAACACTGAATAAATACAATATGTTGCTAACTGCACTGGCAGCTACCAATTACGTAGTGGAAGTATTCCATCGACGAAGGGTATTGTCAATAAAGGCGCTTACTATTCGCATATGATTCATTGCCGTGATCAGTATTAGTCATGATTAAACGAGTGAATTTGACATTAACAGGGTTAGCGATACCCACGCACTGACCAAAGATTATCAGGATAAACTGTTGCATTCTTTAGCCTCCCTAGTTTCCATAATTGATTGCTATCACGAATAATCGTGACTCAGTCGGAAGGAAGGAGATCCAGTAAGCTCAAGCAGGGTTTACAACTGAGGACTTAGANTCACGAATAATCGTGACTCAGTCGGAAGGAAGGAGATCCAGTAAGCTCAAGCAGGGTTTACAACTGAGGACTTAGGAATTACAATTATCAGTATAACTTGTACTTAAAAACTGGCTTTGTATATTATTAGATCTATGCTTTAGTTTACAATAAGTCGTGAGCGGGTCTTTGCGTAATGTTCGGAACTGTAAGAAATCTTAACATTTATATTTTGAAGTTGGAATTGACCAGTCAGGGCATGGCAATAAATGTTCTTGGCGGGGAAATTGTATTTACAATGAAGTAAACAATACATAAATATTAAAAATAAGTTACTTATGAATGCTATTATGCTTCGTATGTGTGCATTTCATTCTTAATAACAAGATTCCCCTTCAGAATCAGAATGTCAGTTTGGAAGAATGGTGTTACAAATTATCGGATTTTTGAGTTTAGGATAAATATAGTTATCGTAACGAATACATGGCAGGGTTATCGCGGATCTTTCATTGGNATCGGATTTTTGAGTTTAGGATAAATATAGTTATCGTAACGAATACATGGCAGGGTTATCGCGGATCTTTCATTGGCGGGGATTAAGAATTATCAACAAAATCCGTGTACGCGGTCGGCGATTACAGCACAATCCATAGTTAATATTTTTTCAATTGTGAAATCAGTTTCGAAACCCCGCCCCGTGCGTCAACGTCGATTCTACCTTCCTATTTACGCTGGCGCTCATGCGCGGTTAGGAATCCCGCGGAGATACACGTTTGCCTTGAAAGGCTCCGCTCCTTCGCCGGATCTCGCCGGGCTGTGTGGTCGAGGTCAAGAAGGGCCCAAGTGCCTGTCGCTCGTTTCTGATATTCATTCGTGAGGTGCCGCAGGAGCGAACTTGCGTTGTCGCCTGTGTGTTCGCCGCTCTAGCTGGGAGTCCTTGTAGCTCATACTATGACATTCACGTGTTCTTCAAATAACATTGAGCCATTATTGAAAGTTTCCTCCTGTCATTGGAATTGTTACTGTGTTCCAATTTGGGCGCTACGGACAACCCATACAGCGCCCAACACAGACGAGAAAAAGTACACAGGTGCACAAAGGTTTCTGAATAACTCGCTGACAATCAACAATCACGTATAACATATTACGTAAAACCTAAATATTTCACAAACATTTCGATTGCAATCTTGCCCTAATTCAATAACACCTGTACATAAATTACAAGTACAGTCAAATATCCTTCGTATCACTATCGTAATGCAGGTTTAGCAGCAGTAAATATAAAATATTTAAGCCGCCTCAAAATGTAATAAATATATAAATTTCAATAAAATTGGGCAACTTTTAGGTGGTCCGTAAATATCGGTTCTGCTTCCATTATTGCAACGTCCGAGAACATATTTGAAAACTCTACTGACGAAAAACAATACAGGAAACTGTAGTAATGGGCGGAAGTTAATATTGTGTACTCCTGGTCGTGGGAAAAATATTTAATTAGCAAAGGGGCCGTTGCATAAATCCTGAGAAAGTGGTGCAAGCCGAGGCAGTAGGCAATAAAAATTATATACTTGACCAAATTCTTTACGGACTTCGGGTCCAATGCACAGTACTTAGCAGTGCGCAATACCAGGGATAAAACTCAAATACCAGGAAAATAAAGGAATAAAGGAAATGTCCCACGCACAACATCGTGCACCAACTTGTGGTATCGTACACACGCCCAAAATTTTAGTCTGCTTACAAACAAAATGAAACTATGCAAAATACTTCGTCAAACTTAATGTCTCAAAAACTCGCGAAGATATGAGAAAACTGCCCAATACAAACATCAACACCACACCAACAATAATGAACGGAATTACTTGCCCCAAAATCATCACTATTNAAAACTGCCCAATACAAACATCAACACCACACCAACAATAATGAACGGAATTACTTGCCCCAAAATCATCACTATTAACTACCTACTTTTGCTTGCGCTGATTAATACCAGAAATTCGCAGCAACTAAATGCAATCACACCAACAGGGGTGACCGAAGTGAAGTACCACATGGCGACGCGACCCCCCGGAGTAGAACGCAAAACCACAGTTTATTAAAGACAAAAAGTAATCTGCGTACGTGACGTTAACATCTGAGTTGTAATACATTTAGATGGATTTTTTTTGTGTCAGCTATTCAATAAAAGCAAGATTATTTATAATTGTTATTTGTTCAAATATTTGTTATACCGTATAGTGTCGTAAGATAGAGAGTTGTAAGTCTAATGTAACGGAGTCTTACTGTTTTGATTTATTTATATCCACTTACAAGATGTGCAAGATAAAGGCAATACGTAATAACTTTGCTGTAATGAAGAAAGTGAATCACATATTGCTGCCGACCAAGAATTACAGTGCCTGCGAGCCCCCTATCTACGATGCGGTGACCACGTGACAGAATCACGGCGGGCGGATTTGGGCCCTTCTCGCCCGTCGGAGCAGCGTCGGAGGCTGCCAAATACTTTTCCTCTCCCTCCTCCATTTTAAAAGTTGTATGGTGGAAAGGGGTTCGCCCAGGTCGTTGAATCAAGCTGAAGGGTAGGGGTATGAGGGGTTTTATTTATTCGCCAAATTCTTTTTGCTGTTGTACGTACATCTTTCTCAGCGGCGAACCATAGCACCGCTGCGCAGCTTCTTTCAAGCCGAGCGTGAGACGCGTCTCGTGTATATTTCTTATCATCAGAGATTTACTATAGACATCACAGGCGATAAAGACGGGGTGACTGACATCGTAGTTGACAAAGCCGGGGTGATTGATACCACAAGTGATAAAGCGGGGGACCGACATCATAGGTTATAAATCCGCGGAGACGGACGTTGTAACGTGGCGTCGTAGGGGATAGAGCAGGGGTGATTGACGTCATAGGCGATAGAACGGGGGTGATTGACCACATGAATTCCTGGTTGCATATGCTTAAGTGAATTATACACTGACGGAATTAAATTGCAAAACCGTGACAATGTATGCCACTTTATTATTCACGATTCAACCTAGAAGTAATATATCTCAATGGCATTACATTGTCAACAGTGCAGACCAAACCAAGCAATATAAGTCAAGTACCGAATTTTCTTAGCGCCACATCAGTATACAGTATACCCCTCTCGGGCATAAGCACTGGCTTGTATTCTCGCATGTAGACGATAGTACATATGGCGAATATCATCTTGAGGCACTGTGTTTCAACCAAGCCACTTGCACCTGTTGTCGCAATTGTGCAACGTTAGTAGCTGGCCTTACAGACTGGGTCAAACGCCGTTCCATTATGTCCGAAACATGTTCAACGGGAGAGAGGTAAGTGTTCATCCGTCGCCACCGTGACTGAGTTTAGCTCTCGGCGCAGTTAAGGACGAAGTTTGCAGTCTGTCAGCGAGTGTGGATGGACATAAACGGCTCATCCGACACCAGCGTGACGCTAAAGCTGCAGCTTTTATTGCCTACAGATAATCTTCCGGTTGATGACCACCGCCTAGATAGAGCGGATTGTAGTTTTACGACTTGCATTTACCCTGTATCTCTGACATTACATGTCCGAACAGAATGAAGTCGCCGGTCAGTACTTAAACGGGACATTCAGAGGACAATAGTACTNCTCTGACATTACATGTCCGAACAGAATGAAGTCGCCGGTCAGTACTTAAACGGGACATTCAGAGGACAATAGTACTGCTGTATATCCTTAAAGACACGTTTAACGGTTCAGGATTATTTATTCTTTATAAATGTTTGGGAGACTGTGTGGGAAGCAGTCCATAAACTATCTTAACATGGTGTCCGAGGAGGAATTCAAACATGTGAATACAAGGTTTGTGAGCAGGTGCCGTGACTCACACAATGTGGAGCAGGAATAAGTTTACCCTCTCAGTTACTATAAGATAGGGTTGCCAACTGTCCCGTAATTTACTGGATTTCCCGTACCCTGGAGCTGAAAGAATCATCCCGTATGTACATAGGAAGGGACGTCAAATATCCCGTGTCTCAAACTTCTTAAAAAGAACAAACTGAATGTTAATTAACACAGTGTCAGTGATTTAACACTTTCGCGATTACATGTACGTTGTTCGGATGCACTGACACAATGTCCACAAATAGTTATGATTGTCGCCTACAGGTGGCACTCATCAACAAGTGCATTCGTAGAAGTAGCGCTTGCAAAGTTGTGTAAAGTATCTTTTCTTCCAGCGTGTGTTTTAAAACAAATTAAATCAGAAATTCAAAACACACTGAATTATGACTATAGTTGCAACTAATATTTTGTTGTTGTGTATGTTCAGAGGAAATGTTAACTGTGGTACTTTATAATACTGACTTGCGCAATACAAAAAGTATTTACAATTTTATTTTATTACAATTTTCGTTGATCATTTTACTGGAGTCAGATGTGTGAAGTTGCCGAAAGTGTCACTTATGGCAAATCTGGAAAGTTAATAACCGTACTATAAAAATATAATTTTAGGCAATTCAACGAGAAAATTTCTTGTTTGGAACTGTATTGTTATCAGCATAACATTNATGTTAACTGTGGTACTTTATAATACTGACTTGCGCAATACAAAAAGTATTTACAATTTTATTTTATTACAATTTTTGTTGATCATCTTACTGGAGTCAGATGTGTGAAGTTGCCGAAAGTGTCACTTATGGCAAATCTGGAAAGTTAATAACCGTACTATAAAAATATAATTTTAGGCAATTCAACGAGCAAATTTCTTGTTTGGAACTGTATTGTTATCAGCATAACATTCTGTCATGTCGGGATCAATTAAAACTGTGTTTGTAAGTTATGTTATTGGCAGGAGCTGTTTATAAAACTACAATGTCTTCCAGTGTGATAGGGATTTCTCTTATTGCACACCGTTTTCATCTATGTACGGTGCAAACCACTAAGATGACAGAGGATTTTTAACTGTTTTTTTTACAATATAAATCTCAAAATTAAACAAATTTATACATTAGGTTACAGTTCAAATAATTGCCGGTGTCATCAGAATGTAATGAGAATGGTTTATTTGTAATTTTGTGTTCTGTTTACTGCATTTTAATTTTAACTTCCGAGATAAAATTTAAGGTTAAAATAGTTAAAAGTTGAATCTTATCACAGGTAAATTAAATGTCAGATTTCAAAGAAATTTCCAGCATAACACTCGTGTGAAACACTTCAGCTGAAACTAAACGTTTTGAAACGTATACAAATAAATATTTTCAGTTAAAAGTCTCATATTTACGCTAAAAAAAAAGAAGAAAAACAAAAATATCATTCTTAAATTATTTGGTATTTTTATCATGTCATGAAGCCATAAAATATCCTCAATCTAGAACAAATGTTTAGCCCTTGGACGGCCTTTAGGCACTACGTCACGTTTAGTTACGTAGGAAGAAAAATGACAACGAAGGACCGCCGTGAATGCTAATACGCAGAGTTCAGATTTGTTTTTATTCCTTGTGCTTTGTTCGTTGGAAAATTATCTTCATCTTAAATTGGATGATATTTCTGAGGGGTCAGATCCTAATTGAAAGTATGTTAAGGTATAGGAGTTAAACTTGTGGATAATAGCGAGTAAATTCAAGTGCATGGTAGTTATTAGCAATGCTTATTCTTTTATCGGCTTTTAATATGCGTTTTCATGTATCTTTCGTTTCGGAACCTGTTCTGTTGAATTTTCAAACTTTTTTTTTTTACCGTCGGACATTAAAAGAACGTTTATTCCCAATATTTGGCATGTTTTCGTCTCTTTTATTTTCAGAACGAAAATGTATAAACAGGCTTTATATTCCATTATTTACTTCCGACAATCCTACTCAACTGTCTGTAAATACGTCAGCGAAATTCTGTAAAAAAATTGCTAAAATTACGTATAAGTAGTTTTTGCGATTATAAAGTAGCTCACTGCAGGAATTAAAAAAATCCGTAACAATATGAAATATTAAATAAATTTATTTGAATAAAAAGTTATTTAGAGGAGACGTATATATTGTTGGTATGACTCAGTGTTTGAAAAAAGTCTCAGCCCTCTTTCCTTAGTAATTTACCTNTATTTAGAGGAGACGTATATATTGTTGGTATGACTCAGTGTTTGAAAAAAGTCTCAGACCTCTTTCCTTAGTAATTTACCTTCTTGTTCAACGATGTATGTTCAACGGCATGTTCAACGACGCTAGTTTTCGTATAACAGAGTACCTGTAATTTTAAAAGACCTTCGTTGTGGTATTTTAAGTTAGTGAAAGCAATGAGTAAATATATCTTTACCAAATGTTTGTAGTAAGGAAAGACGGTTACTTTCGTTGCGGTCAGAGAAAAGAAAAAAATTCCGCCAGAGTTGTGTTGATGCCGAAGATACTGAAGTAATGCCACTGAGCTTTCATTGTTGTCAGAAACTTGTTTTTAGGTTGTGGATTGTTATATGCAGTGGGTGTAATAATGTTTTATAATTTTACAATATGTGACAATAATAATAGATAATGTGAGCTGAAATGATTTTTGTGAACTTCTCGTTTCATCTGCTTGAGTTTAATAATTGAGGAGGGTATATCCAAAGGAAAGGACAGGAAAATTAATACTGAAAGGAATGTTGTTACTGAAAAAANATGTTGTTATTGAAAACATGTATTTAAAATATTAACTATTTGTATAAACCTCATTATTTCGCTATTTGTAATATAGTGCATTGATAAGAGTTCAATAAGTCATTTGTTCTTAGGTAACTGCCTTCATTATAACCCAGATTTCGTTTTTTGATACGAATGAAGTTACATAATAAAAACATACTGACTCGCATTCGGGAGGGCCCGGGTTCGATTTCCTGTCGTCCCATCCTGATTTTTTTTTTGTGGTTTTCTGAAACCACTTCATGCAGTTGTTGGAATGTGTCCTAGATATAAGTCATGGACGATTCTTTCCACCGTCCCTGCTTGTCCGAACGTCTCGTTCCGCCTCTAATAACTCCGCTGTCGATGTACCACCTAGGCTACTTGCTTACCTTTTCGCCTTCGACTTTAGTTTACACGTAATTCGGAATTCTGCCTCACGAATGCTAAGTGCTCACCGTCATGAAGGACGTGTCATATGAACGGAGGTCCAACCACACACGTGAAGCAAACGTATAATTGTATGAAGTATACATATATAGNAGGACGTGTCATATGAACGGAGGTCCAACCACACACGTGAAGCAAACGTATAATTGTATGAAGTATACATATATATAGTCTGACACGAAATTGTAATGCGAAATATTGCCTCTTTCAGCCCCTGTTTTATTTTCGTCTGTGGAAAATATTTACGTGTTTGACGTATGAAATAGGAGTGATNATTGCCTCTTTCAGCCCCTGTTTTATTTTCGTCTGTGGAAAATATTTACGTGTTTGACGTATGAAATAGGAGTGATGTAATTGTATGAGGTAATGTGAACAAGGAAGCTCTTCGCAGGGTGGAGAAACATTAGTGTCGCGTCACGTCATCCCGTCATTCAGTAGCCTCCTCATAGCTACTCGAATGTCCCGACTCGGAGGTAGTTGGGCAAGACAACCTGCGCGTCGCCATCCATGCAGCTCCAGGCGTTACACACAGCCACGTCTACATTGTATGTCTGTGTAGACCTGTTTTGTACAACTGCGGGATTCACTTTGGCAGTTTAACTATCACGTCTTTTAAAAGTATTATTTTGTGTTAGCTTGGTGCTAAGAGAAATTAATTTTCGGGCAATTTATACGATTTCATAAGGTAATTAGAGAGACAGGAAGGAGATTACGCCCATTTCTAAGTCTTAAAAAAACTCCGGAATAATTTTTACTGTAGCAAAATTACATTCTACAAATGTTTTAATTTCTTGGAAAAATTCTACAAGTTTTAACTGTTTTCCGTTTCAATGAAAATATCATTAAAAAAAATTTAAATAATTTGAAAATAAGTTTTACTAACTTTCTTTGTGGTAATTATTGGGTGGAAAAAGGGGGGGGGGGCTGAGGTATAATTTGTTTTCTTACACTTCTTTATAATCGTAATTTAATTTAAGATGTGCTTGGTACTGTTATTGTAATTTTTTTTTTGTTAAATTAGAAACTGTCGTCAATGGGACTTTGACTTTATATTTAGACCTAGCCGTCCTATTGGCAAAACATCTATAAAAACTACGTTTTGTGCATGACTTTCATTTGACTAGAACCAAGTGTGCGGAACAAAACTGCAGTAACGTAGGTTGGCATTGTCTAAACAAAATAATGACAAACAACAAGGTATGTTCACTACATTAAACTCTATTCAATTTTATATAGACATTTTAGTTGTATTGTCGTGTTTCGCAGGTAACTGCTATTGGGTCTAGACGAAATCGACTTAGCGTGCCTCGTTTCCTACAGACCGCTCCTAATGATTACTGCATGTTGCCTGACAGATACATGTGTTCCCACGCGATTCTTGCCGATAAATTACTCTAGTCGAACACATGTCGGCGGCAATGACGAGCGCCCGTGACGCGTCGTTAGTCGCGCAACGACGACGGCTCTCAAGGCCGACACACCTGTCTCCGATTGTGCAACTCGCAAGAACATCGGCCCTCTCACTTCGTGATCTCTCCGGGTGTCGCTCGTGGGGTACCCACACATCCCTGCGAGCAGTTCACGTCGTCAACACTACGTCCAGAAGTACATTTTCTTAACCTTAAATGTTCACAAAATTGCACACTTTTGCCATAATGTGCTCAAGCTATATATANCAAAATTGCACACTTTTGCCATAATGTGCTCAAGCTATATATACACTGAAGAGACACGAAAACTGGTATAGGCGTGCGTATGCAAATAACAGAGGTATGGAACCAATCAGAGTAACGCGATGTGGTCGGCAGCTATATCGGTTACTGCTGTTACAATGGGAGGTTATCAAGATTTAAGTGAGTTTGAACGTGGTGTTATAGTAGGCGCACGAGAGATGGGACATAACATCTCCGAGGTAGCGATAGCATTTAGATGTTCGCGTACGACCATTTCACGAGTGTACCGTGAATATCTGGAATCCGGTAAAACATCACATCTTCGANTTATATGTCCAATGGCATTAAACATTTTTGAACTTCTTTGAGATTTTACAAATGAACATCTGGACCGAGTTCATAGAATACCATTGTACAAGAAAATTATATATTTTTTCTAACACACTTATTCATTGAATTATTTTAGTGACTTTTTTAAGGTACTGTAATGGTTACATTACAAATGTGTACGTCCACCCCTTGCATAGTACAGGTCGCAGTGCTGCACGATCAGGATGACGACTGTACAAATGTTACTTGACTTATAGCTGTGTATGTTCAATGTTTTTGACAGATTCTGAACACTATGTGCGGCCAATCTTCTGGTAAAAATCAGGTACGGTACTCTTTTTCTTAATATAATCGAGAGTTAACAGGTATCCTCAGGCATCGCATTACCCCATTTCAAATACATTTTTCTAGTACCAGTCTGTATGCACGGTTAGCATTATTATTGCCGTTCCTAGCACACTTGACTTACTGCGCTGTTAAAAAAGCGTCCGTAAAATTACGGAAAGTACCGATTATAAAGAATCCATACATCTTCCTGAAATTACGGACTCTTCGTTATTTTCAATAACGTTCTCTGCGTAAATTTCACATAAATCTAAGTGAATTCACGAAANGAAATTACGGACTCTTCGTTATTTTCAATAACGTTCTCTGCGTAAATTTCACATAAATCTAAGTGAATTCACGAACATTGTTCATAAACTTGCAAGGTTTTTTTAAGCTGCTCTTTATAAACAGGGATAACAAAAAAAAGTTTTACTTTCGTTATGAGGGTGTTTCACTGTGTATAAAAAGACAGTAGAAAGTTTTAAAAAATGTGTTCGGTATCGGGATTCGAACTAGGAAAAAAAATCGACAGCCCAGCACCTTATCCACTTACCTACCACGCTTTTACAAAAATTAGTATTTTAAATAATGAACACATTCGGAATGATGTACGTACACACCTCAGTCATGGTAAAGTGCTTGCGAGTTTATTTTATTTCAGCTTTACAAACAGGGAAGGAAAAAGAGTTTTATTTCCGTAATTTATTTCACTGTGTTTAACAGAGAAATTAAACAAAGTTTAAATATTTTGTCCTGTAGTGGGATTGCAACACGAATCGACAAATTAACACTCAATAACTGGAACCACCTACATAGTAGAGGATATTCACTGGATATCCCAATTACATCCACAATATCTTAGTCATCTAAGTCCTGGAGTGAATCTCTTCATGATATCCGTTGGATAGCTAGTAGTAGATATCAGTTCCGCTACTTCCTGGATATCCATTAGATGTTACAAAACCTCCAATGGCTATTACTTATGGTAAGTGTCTAAATCTAAAGATGTCTATAGGATATCCACAATATCTATATCCTTGTGTGGATATTGGGTGGGCATTGGGGTATCTTTTGGCAGTGTTTTGGATGTAACTTTGCTATTCCTGGATGTCCCTGGATATCCAGAACGTCCGTGGGGACATCCATGAGATATTCTTTGGATGTCTGTGTGCTATATCGGCACTAACCAACCACACCTTTACACGAAGTATTATATTTCGTAAATGTGGATTTTACACGAAAGTGACGAAACGCGCCTCTCTTAGTTTCAAGTCGTGTTAGAGCGCTAGCTATTTTGTTTTATTAGCGGTTTATGAAACGAGGCAACAAATAAATAGTTTTATTTTCGTTGTGCGAGTATTTCACTGTGTATAAAGAAGGTTTTGTTCTGTAGCGGAATTTGAAAAATAATCGGCACTACATGAGTGGTTCGCCACTCACCTATTACTATTTTACGTGAAATAGTATTGTGAAGATGGGATTTTTTACGCTTCATGTATCATCGCCATTGTTCGTGTCTAAAAGTCGAAGACCTAAGAATACGAAGAGCTTCCGTATTTTATATTTGCGGAGCTCATTTCCGTTATTCGTCATTACGGAGTGCCTTTCCGAAAAATAACTCTACGTCTCCGTAAAAGTTTCCGTAAATCTACAGAAATTTCTAAGTGTGTACAATCACTTTCAAACCTTGGCCCGTTCTGTATTTAGTCTCATTCAGTGGTTTGTTGCTACTACGTCCCGTCCATCAGAATCATCTACGGCGCCTGCTGTTTCGAGATCCGCTCTGTTTCAGCTCTTCCACCCTTAACATTGGCCTCCCTTTCGGTCTTCTTCCTCCTGTTGCTGTCTTTTTTCATTTTTCTGATGTATTCATTAATTTTCACACCGCAGTCTCCTCGCATTAATTACCCGCACTAGATGTTTAATTTACCTAGTATACTCGACGTTTTATTTTTTTCCATTTCGCAGTCTGCTTTCTTCATACGTGTAAGACTCGTCCCGTAGATGAACAAAACTGGATGCTGTTTTTTTTTTTTGCACACGCGGCAGCAACATTGTGGGAAAGTAAGCAGGATGTTGTATAAGTTCAATAAGCTCATCTGATAATATTATTCATCCTCTCGCGAAGTAGACTTGTAACCAACCATGTTCTGAGATTCCAGTTCAGTAGAAACAGTTATCTTTCCGTGGTGATGTAGCATTTATTAACGGATGTTATCGGTTGCAATGTTTGTTTTAACATGTCCTTCAGGTGCATAACGGAGCACGCTCTGATCTTACGTCGAGTGCTACTTCTCTGGCGAAAGCCATTAAAACACCAGGAAGTGCCTCGCCGGTCGTGTTCGCGTCGATTCCCTGTCTTTGGCGGCGACTTGTCTCTTCCTTTTACGGCTTCCAGTCATTTTGAACGCGGGCTTCCATCAGAAAGTGTTAATTAACAGTTTCATCAGTGGCTGTTGGCAAATGTTTACTTTCGTAGGCCATCGTTCTTTGCTAAACGTATTTTAAGGAAGTTGTGAGTGAGGAGGCATTATTTTTATTGAATGCGCCAAGTCCGTTGACTTAAATTTCCATTCCTGAACCATTTTTGTTACTAGCTCGGCGACGCAAACTTCACGCTACAATAAATTTCGGGCAACTTCTTGTTGCGAATGATCTTATCTTGTGGTAACGATTACGGAGCAATAGGTTATGCAGTCTGTTAGCTTGTGTGTCTGTCAGGTTCTGATATTTGCACCAGTTTATTTGATGCAGACTTTGAGTGTACAGTTTTCACTGTTTTTTTTATTTGTGTGTGTGATTTGTCGTTAGGGTCTCGATAGCCTGTGTTTGCTGCTGATTGGATAAAGGCGGAACCTGGCTTTCTAAAATTGAATACTGTGAGTGATTTCAGTAGAAACGTAGGAGGTAGTACGATTAGAAGCCAACTTCCAAGCAAGGCGATTTGCGTTCGATTCCCGTTGGCCCTTGGTCCGGACTTTTCGCACGAAACGTAGCGGACGTTACCGATGTGTGCTTTAAGAGGAGTACTTTCGTTTAAGGGGCCCGCCTGCCTGCATCGTTCTTCTTCTTTTTTGGCCGAGAAGTGCGGGAGCTATAAGTGTTAAAGTGGCACGCGTTACAAGAGCGCCATCGCCGCTACGCGCAGGGCTCTGAACTAGCATGCAGTGTTCTCGTAGTGCTGCGTGTACCTGTATGTGACTTTCAGCAGTAACCCTATCATTTTATTGATGAAAAGTCTGTAGCAAAGTTCAATACATGTTCCTATCGTAGTTTGGCTCGTGTCCGACCAGTATGTTTTAAGATACGGCAGTCTGAAAAAGCCGTTTTTATCTGTACTGGAGGGCTCCATAATAATATTTACGGCATGCGTGGTAACATTAAAGTACCATCCCATCCTCGTCTGGAGGAGTATGATGTCTTTTTGTAGATAAACATACTGGGGGCACGGTTAATAGTTTCGTCAAAAAACCAGGATTTCAAACACACTGCAGCGCATTTCAAGCGCCAGGCAGGCGGAATCCTTAACCCACCACTGTAATTAATTTCGTCACTACTTCATCGTAGGCGCTCTTGCAAGGCCTTATTCATTCAGTCCGGTATTACCTCGACTCACATGCTTCGAAAGTTTCCCCATTGGGTAGGCTGCTGGCCGGTATATAGGTTAGCAGACGCTGATTGATTGAAGGATTTCCCACGTGTCGCTGGTCAGTGACGCCATTCTGCTGGCGTGTGCGGGTGGTAGTTCTTGGAATAAGCGGCTGTCTCACCTCTGTATTCTCAAGTACTCTGTGCCNCACGGTTAATAGTTTCGTCAAAAAACCAGGATTTCAAACACACTGCAGCGCATTTCAAGCGCCAGGCAGGCGGAATCCTTAACCCACCACTGTAATTAATTTCGTCACTACTTCATCGTAGGCGCTCTTGCAGGGCCTTATTCATTCAGTCCGGTATTACCTCGACTCACATGCTTCGAAAGTTTCCCCATTGGGTAGGCTGCTGGCCGGTATATAGGTTAGCAGACGCTGATTGATTGAAGGATTTCCCACGTGTCGCTGGTCAGTGACGCCTTTCTGCTGGCGTGTGCGGGTGGTAGTTCTTGGAATAAGCGGCTGTCTCACCTCTGTATTCTCAAGTACTCTGTGCCNTTCTGCTGGCGTGTGCGGGTGGTAGTTCTTGGAATAAGCGGCTGTCTCACCTCTGTATTCTCAAGTACTCTGTGCCCAGTGGGAGAGTGTACTTGCCTGGCTGGGCTTGTCACGTGGCGCCTATTTTAAATACGGTCGGCCGGCGTACTAAATGGCCTCAATGTCGCACCAGCACGCGTGCATTCAAGAGCCGCGTGGGATTACACGTGGTGGCGCCCTGATTTGGTGTGTAGAGGAAGGGAGGGAGAGGGGGGATTTCATGCGTCACATAAATATTCCAACAGAATTACGTTTCTTTCTTTCGGGCTAAGGTATCGCCTTGCATTTGAAATTTAAGTACGCCATCTCGCCTTATTTGTGCTGAACGCTGTGTTCAGGTTTCTATTGTAAACGTTTGTCGCGTGCTCTTCAGTTTAGGAGTCATCTTTTCCGTGTTGGCTAGCGCGTTCAGAAATCTACGACTGATTAAGAAGANCGCGTGCTCTTCAGTTTAGGAGTCATCTTTTCCGTGTTGGCTAGCGCGTTCAGAAATCTACGACTGATTAAGAAGATGGAATCTCTTGTGCTGTTATTGCACTTCGTGCGTACTGGGATCTTGGGGCCTCACACAATCTACTCTCTTACAAGTGTTCACTGACAACTCATAGCTTCAATGAATGTCTATGTAAAGTCACAGGTCNTCACACAATCTACTCTCTTACAAGTGTTCACTGACAACTCATAGCTTCAATGAATGTCTATGTAAAGTCACAGGTCATACCTCATATAATTAACTAATAATTGCTAAATTAAGACTGTCGTCTATCAGCATTTAATCCTGAAGGTTTCTTTGTAGGCAACACATGGATCAACAAACTGACAGTAAAACATTAAGCTAAATTTAAAATTAAGGATGATTATGTAATCAAATTGCAAATTTATGGTTAATATTTTCGAATATTTATGAACTGAAAATTTTTCCAACAAATTTGTGACTTAAAACACTTTATTTCATTAACAGTACGGAACTAAAATGTTTTTTTTNCTGAAAATTTTTCCAACAAATTTGTGACTTAAAACACTTTATTTCATTAACAGTACGGAACTAAAATGTTTTTTTATAACAAATTCTGTTCTTTTTATTCACAAAATAGCTTAGTTTTTTTTTTTTTTTTTTTTTTTTTTTTTTTTTTTTCACAAGTACCTTACACGGCAGGTGTACAATATCCTAACACATTTCGACGCAGAAAACATTGAAAATGCTGCATACAAATAGCGAAAGACTATTTTGCTCCGGTATTTAAGCTACACAGTGTTCAGTTCATCTGTGTTCGCGTTTTTTTAAATCAATGTTAGTGCTTTTATTAAAATCTCACTTAGAATATTAAATTATACTTATTCTTTGCACCAGTATTCGGTAAATACCTTTTATTTGATACCGCATTTAAGGCGGTAATGTGTATGGTTTCGCCAAAAAACTCAAAAATAGATTAACATTAGAGTAAACAGCATTAATGCGTGTTGCATACTTACGCCTGCCGATGTAAAGAAGACTCATAAGGCCAACGTTTGTATAGGTTACACCATTCTGAACGTCTGAAATGTTAGGGGTGTTGATTGATTTGTAGAGTTGAGGAAGTTTGGTTGAAGAGCACGCTTAATTTCTGGTGCAGCAAGCAGGTAATCTTGCTCTCCAACAGCACCGCGAGTAAAAAAAAAGCATCGAGCAGTAATTGTAGAACTTGTTTAAATCTGTGTAACACACCCGCCAAAACTAGTGCAGTCGTGCTATCGCTTTTTTGACCATTCACACTTGAGCGAACGTGTCTTTGTACCTTCAGGTGTCACCGANTAGTGCAGTCGTGCTATCGCTTTTTTGACCATTCACACTTGAGCGAACGTGTCTTTGTACCTTCAGGTGTCACCGAAACAAAAACAGTGTTTTCTGTTGACGATTCGCTCCTCTTGAGGACAATGAAATCGTTGCCTTTGTGGGTGGCCGCCTCCCGCGGAAGAATGAGGCCGTGATTTGTCGTGCCTCAAAGTAAATTGTTGTTGTCAAGGCACCCGCCTACCCGGAAGCTCATTTTCTGCCCTATTTGAGACTCTTAGGCATAACAACNAAATTGTTGTTGTCAAGGCACCCGCCTACCCGGAAGCTCATTTTCTGCCCTATTTGAGACTCTTAGGCATAACAACGATAAAGGCTGCAGTGGCACAGACATAAGTGCCCTATCCCCCCAGTGCGCAATACACGTACGTAGCTGGTATGCAATCTTACCGTCACGCGGCAAGCGGCAACCTAATAATTTTGTTGGTATAGTCATATTTTATGAGTTAAGTACGGTTGCCTTTGAACGTTTTACAGACAGACGTCCAGGTAGTTTGTTTTCAGATATAACAGAGCGATACTGTTATTTTTGGTTATGTTGAAGGCTTTCAATGTTAAAAATACACGGCATGTCTTGAAAGTTGTAATCCCGAGTTATCTTGTTTAGGTGGTCTTACAGTTGAACTACTTAAGCACTCGAATGTACAAAATTACCAGTTACAGCTCTTATTCTTATTTAATTATACTTAGTTGCCAGTCACCAACTGAATATTCGTGCAGTAGTAGATTCGCTCATCGAAACAATTGTTTTGAATTTTAACCGTTTTCATTCCTTCCTCGCGCGTAATACGATATCTTGCGAGAACAGCGCGTATCGATGACCGGAAAGGATGGTGTAGTCCATTGCCATTCATATGGTTTCTTCCAACTTTTCTGAAGTTCTGCTAAAGTTCTACTTTCAGGGTATTCCTCCGCCTCGTGCAAACAAAGCGTAACCAATACTAGAAAATTACTTCGAAGGGATTACGCACAGCATTTGTGTGCATTCAATTTAATAATCTATCGCAAGAGTACTATTTCTTATTTGGCGTTGCCAACACCTGTTTTTTCACTGTTCCATAGGTATTATTTATAAATGAAATATTATAATTTATGGATAGAACATAATGTAACCAAAAATGAGGTATTTTTATGCCAACGTAAGTGTAAAAAACCTGTGATACATGATACATTGAGGATACAACCAAACACGNAAATGAGGTATTTTTATGCCAACGTAAGTGTAAAAAACCTGTGATACATGATACATTGAGGATACAACCAAACACGCTAAACATGGGGTGATTTTTCAAAGGTTTGATTCAGAAAGTGTGAAGAGACTGCGAACAGACTGTAAAGGTCGCGCCTAACCTGAGTCGACTCCACGACCAGGCGCGGCTTGCAGATCCTATCTTGCTTCACGGAATGTTCGCCGAAGCCATTGCGCCAAGCGCTTGCGGCACGAGCGTGTCAGGAGTGTGTCCCTCTCGTCANAAATGAGGTATTTTTATGCCAACGTAAGTGTAAAAAACCTGTGATACATGATACATTGAGGATACAACCAAACACTCTAAACATGGGGTGATTTTTCAAAGGTTTGATTCAGAAAGTGTGAAGAGACTGCGAACAGACTGTAAAGGTCGCGCCTAACCTGAGTCGACTCCACGACCAGGCGCGGCTTACAGATCCTATCTTGTTTCACGGAATGTTCGCCGAAGCCATTGCGCCAAGCGCTTGCGGCACGAGCGTGTCAGGAGTGTGTCCCTCTCGTCAGCAGTGAAGAGAATGAATGGTCGGCGAGTCGTGATCTATCCCTGACTGTTCGTCATTACTTTTACCGCGAATGAATGGCCACGCACGTTTGGGTTGGCCCCGCGCAGGGAGGGGGCAGCAGAACCACTTTCTTTCTTTTCTCTCTCTCTCTCTCTCTCTCTCTCCCTCTCTCTTACCGCGGTGCGCGCGGTGTTCCTGAACTCTGTGTCGCACCTCACCCCAGCTGTGCCTAGGTGTGGCCCCCGCCGCCATTGGCGGAACAGCTTCGCAACCGGTTCAGCCAGGACATACCCTGACTTCACCCCCTCCCGCTATCTTCACACCGTTCATAATACTTAGCTTTCCCGTGCCTTTCTCCGCTGAGATATCCGCGTCTCGCTGCGTGGGTGAACGATGGTACTGCTCACCACCCCCTACCCCTCTCCAACTCCAGCTGACTACGTTCCTCGCTCAGTTGGTACGAGCTTGCTTGAGGTGCGAATAATCCTGGATCTGTGTCTCTGTTGTGTACTACAATTTTTAGGAATAACTTAACAATTAATGCAGTAAGTTCCAGTCTCTCTCTTCCTCAGTGCCCCAAAGTAGGTAGAAAGACTTGGGTATTTATGAGATCAAGTGAAAATAACATTTTCTTCAAATTGTATTAATTTTTTTCGAGGTCTCTGAGAGGGTTGCATGTTAGATTTATATTGATATTGACATGTACAGACGGTGTTACATCCACCTTAGTCTGTATGTCAGAACGTATTTGTACAATTTCATCTCAATGACGCAAGTCCCTCAAAACAGTGTTAACATTCAGTGCATTTGAGCACATTTTGGAGTTTCGTACGATTGAAAACAAAATAGTAAGCACAGCGATAGATTATTTTATATATTTTTTTACTAGTTTNTTTTGGAGTTTCGTACGATTGAAAACAAAATAGTAAGCACAGCGATAGATTATTTTATATATTTTTTTACTAGTTTACTAGTTTGATAAAAAATATATGCAACAAGACATTTTCATTGGAAAGAGAGTTGTCGCAAAACTAAACAATTTAAATTTGGGGAACTGAAGTGCAATTTTGACTTGAATTATCTTCAGATGACTCCTNTTGTCGCAAAACTAAACAATTTAAATTTGGGGAACTGAAGTGCAATTTTGACTTGAATTATCTTCAGATGACTCCTATTCTCCCTAATGTCCATTTAATTTTTTTTAACTTAGGTTTTTCTGTGATGGTCTGGAAGGTGGGATCTAGATTCCTGTGTAGACTAGGGTTTACTACTGAAAGCAAAATATATGGGCGTGCTCCTGTTTTACTTATTACATAAATTAATAATTAAGTAATAGGTACACTCATGATGTAGATCGAATTTTACCAATCACAACCTTATAGTTATAAATTTATACATTATTTATGAGCGATTCTTGAGGACGTAGAGTGAAATAAAATACTTTTTTTCTTTTGAACAACTGTTCTGTTAAAACTTTTTTCTTTGCCACAACAGATATATAGATGTATGAAAATTTTCTCTTATACATGAATACATACTTTTTTCATCTTATTATTTTTTTAGTATTGGCTAAATTGTTTTTAACAAACTATAATTTCCTAAATTTTTTTGTTATATTATATGGCCATGGATATATCGTCGGGTACGCGCGATCGCTTCATTTTAAAAAGTTCATTAAGAAAATTTACTTTCAATTCATTATATTTACTTTTATTTGAAGTTGAAAACAAAAATAATTTCGGAGTTGAACAGTCCAAAATTATTACACAAACATCAACTGACGTCGTATCAGACAGAACGTTTGGGGCACTCCCGAGTACATGCAGAAGGCAAAAAATAATTTACAGTTTACTTTATTACAGAAATTCAGAATTTACTGTGGGGCAGGCCGAAAGAAGTGGAATCATGGTCAAAAAGACCATGCCACGATTGGATGTGCGGCTCACATCACACACATCAAGGATGGAATGACTGGCCACAAGATTAACCCATGCGAGAACCACTATACATAAATGCAAAATAAAGCTTGAAAAATATCGTAATAACAAAAATAATAAGATCACGTCACAAAACAAAATATCCGCAAACAAACTTACACAAAACGGCGGATAAAAACTATTTCATCTCAAGACGTTGAAAGATTTCAAAAGAAAGCAGTCGTAAGTGGACTACATGCTGTATGGCGAGAAAACGAAGAAGAAGAAAGTTACCTGAGCTGAAACCTATATACGGGCTGAGTATAAAAGAATACCCCAACTTTGAAGGTCTATAATATCAAACACAAACAACCTTCAATTTGACCACCATGAGCAGCCCGAACGACATCTACGCGATAATCAAACTCGCTACACACTCTTGTCAGCATGTCCGGTATTGCGGTTTGGATGGCGTCCGTAATTCTCGTTTTGAGGTCGTCAATGTTAGCCGGAATGGTGGACGAAACACTTGATCCTTTATGTACTCCCATAGATAAAAACGCACGGGGTAAGATCCGGGCTTCTTGGGGGCCAGTGATGAAGAGCCTGGTCACCAGCTGCTCCTAGACCAATCCAGCGATGTGCCAACGTCTCGTTCAGGTATCCGCGAACAGCTAGGTGCCAATGGGGTGGCGCACCATCCTGCTAGAAAATTAATTCCCCCACCGCCTCTTCTAACTGAGGAAACAACCACTCTGTATGCATGTCCAAATAAGGGAGTAACAGTGGCTTGTGAAAAAAGAAAAGGCCGAAAACAGTGTCTTTGGATACAGCGCAAAACACGTTCACTTTGG
>NQII01000146.1:613024-633978 GCA_002778355.1 Clitarchus hookeri
AAATAATAACCCTTTCAGAAGTAATTACAGTGTTGAATTATCAGACCGTATTGTTTACAGTTGAGCATCACAAGTGCATCTAACAAGCTTACAAAAGATGTTCAAAAATGTTTCCGTCTACTTCCATACACTTGGCCGCACGCTTATGAACCGCACGTGATGCTCTACGTAGCTGCACACGACCGTCTTTGATTTCTGTAGCGGGTTGCATGATACGCGCAAGTAGTTACTCACATGTTTGTGCAGTCCTTTGGTAAACAATATCCTTCACCCATCTCCATACGCAATAATCTAGTGGTGATAGATCTGGGTATCGAGGAGGTCAGGGGTGAAAACTGCCTCGTCCTATCCATCTCTCAGGGAAATGCACATTTATGTGTTTAACCACAGCACGGTGGAAGTGAGGAGGTGTACTATCATGCTGGAAGATCATACGACGTCTCACTGCTAACGGAATATCCCCTTGTAACAGCGGCAGTTCTTCTTGCATGAGTNGTGATAGATCTGGGTATCGAGGAGGTCAGGGGTGAAAACTGCCTCGTCCTATCCATCTCTCAGGGAAATGCACATTCATGTGTTTAACCACAGCACTGTGGAAGTGAGGAGGTGTACTATCATGCGGGAAGATCATACGACGTCTCACTGCTAACGGAATATCCCCTTGTAACAGCGGCAGTTCTTCTTGCATGATTTGCAGATACACCACACCAGTCAAGCGTCCAGGGAAATTGAATGGCCCAATCAACTAATCGTGTAGGATACCACACCGCACATTGATGCTGAAACGGTGTTGAAAACTCCTTTCCACCGTAGGGTGGGTATGCTGATTGTCCAATTACTCTGTAAATATTGGGAATAGACCCGCATTTATGCGACATTTTGCTCCAAATGATGTAATAAAATAAACCATGTGAGTGGCGGTAACTCCTCGTGAATTATCCTGTATAATACAGGTCACCGGGCTGCAGCCTGATGCCTAGTCATTGTCGCAGTGTCGCGGCGGTTGTAGTGTCTGTCGTTTCGACATCCGTTGCCGTCGCGGTTCGCGCTGCTTATCCTTCGCCGCCGCAGTGCCGGAGGACTAGGCATTTTATTCCTGTCGCTCCTCGCCCCTCCTTCCCGGCCGGCATCGCCTCGGGAACCTCTGGCAGGTTGATAGTTTGTGGTCGGGAGGTGCACTGCCTCCCCGCTCCGCGCCGAAGACAAGTTCGCTCGTTACGAAACTGGTTTGTTTGTTGGCGGCGACCGAAAGCTTGTAATTTTATTTCCCCCCGCGTCTTCTTCCCTTCGTCCGTGTCGTTTCTTCCTCTCCCCAAGGGGAGAAACAAAACTAGCGAAGGGGTGAGGAAGGGGAGGAATTTGTTTTGAGCAGTCATTACGAGGCCAGTATGAAAACAAGCGCGTTTACGTTACGTGGGGAAGGAACCTGCGATGACTCTTAATTGCGTTCGCATGGGGCGTCGTATATCATCACGTACTCTGGCGAGCAGCTGATGGTGCTGAAGGGGTAATGCCGAGAATCTGTCTTCACGGGTTTTTTTACCTTATCCGTGTTGTGTACGACAAATTATATGACAGGCTCGTGTTAACGTGCAAGATACATGCCAACTTGTTAGACGGGCGTTGATCTCCTAACAAATATCCCATTAAGACGCTATGTTAATTTCTGTAAAGTTATTTTTAATTGATTTTTTGAATGCAATATATTGGAAACAAGTCACATCTGTACATACGGAAAATATTACTTAGGTTATGATTCAATATGTAGACATACAATTTTATTTAGGCCAGCATATTAATATTTACTGTTGATTGTTTTTAGTTCGAAATCTTTATACTGTGGCGTGCGCAGTTTTGTGCGTTGCCTGAAATTTTCATCAGACTGTACAGCATGCACACTTCATTGAAAAGTAGTGAAGACATTGCCGAAATTATCAAAAATATTCAATGTAATTTGCACATGAAAGAAGAATGCATATATTTTGTAGCACTCAAAAATGTTATAATACAATTTACTTATTTAAATGTTGAAAAAAATTAGACGAGTAATTTAAGTCTTAATTTAAGCGTCACAACTTTACGTCACTTGATACGTATTGTAGTCATTAGGTCCAACCAAGAATGATACGTAGGGCCATCCTATGTGCACACTTACAGTCTTCATTTAACTACTGTCCGCTTGTCTTTGTGTGAAGATAGTCTGTTTGTTACATGGGTGAACCAATCAGGATCAAGTTTCTACGATACTGACCGTCCGTGATTCGTGGGCAGGCAGATAAAACGCGTAACATTTCAAATGATCCAATCACGAATGTGGTCTGAACTAAGTGCGCTGGAACACAACTTTTCGTGAAATCTTTTTGCGAAAAACAGGTGCAGTGACTGCAGCTGCGCCCCGCCCGCTCATGTATGTTGCGCCTCTGTCGTTGCGCTATCAGCGCTTGCGTGCGAGAACTCGTCTGTGTGTGTCTAGCGAGTGTGTGGGGGGTTGTACGGCGGCCCCCTGAGCTGCCCGCGGGTCCCTGTTCACGTCTTCAGATTGGCCACCAGGCGCCACCACTCCTCACAGATGACGCGAGCTCGCCCCTTTTTTATTTTTCGCTCCCATTTTCAGTTTTATTATTTTTTTTGCGCGCTTGTTTTCCCTGCGCGTGTCGGTATGCGCCGTGGCCCGCAGCCTCCCGCTGGACCACGTGTCTGCGCCGGAGCGGAGCGGCGGCTGTCTCGACGTCTGGCATTGCCACAGAGCAGGCACGTATACAGAGGTGAAATAGGGTGGCGGCTCCTTTGATGTTGGTGTACCAGACCGCGCCAGGGTCTGGGAACTGGTCCTATGACTGATTGGTTACAGCGTGCCGTAAAGATTCCCGGTTGGCTGGGCTGCCGGCTGGTAAGTTATAGGCTGTTCACGGATAACTGCCTTGCTTAAGATCTACTTTCTTCTCACTTTGTATACTTCCGCCATATGTTAAATTTACTTTGATATGGAGCTAATGACTGTATTCATGTGTTACTAATATGCTGATTCGTAATCTAATTTCTATAAAGCAGGAAAAAACGAACTTGATTTGTTATAGATTTGAACATAATCACAATACGCCAAGACTTAAAAATATTTTACTTCGTTCACTGCCAATTTAACTGGTAGCCACCATTCCAACGTGTACGATACCATGTGTGCTGTTAACGGGCAGGGATTTATTTCGTAGGTTAATTTGAAAAAAGTGTTCACTTCCCCATTTAGAACCTATATCAGACGCTGATTAGCGAATGGCGTTCAGACATGTTGCTGCCCAGTGGCGTCATTTTGGTGGCGTGTGCGATTTAAGTTCGCGAAATAAGCGGCTGTTTCACCGTTGTAGGCTTGCCTACTCTGTGGTATTAACACTGAAACACAGTGCAGTGTCCCGTGAAGTTAACATTCATTATATTTATATACCGTACAACGTGTAGCGGAGACATTACTGTTCCGCGTTATGTGGTCACAGCTACAATTCGCAGTTTACGCACTCAGCAGAAGACGTTCGTTCGTTGCACGGCTGCCGAAGTGGTAACTTTTCTGTTTCCGCGTCACGCAGTTGTGCACAGAAAGGAGACGGGAGACCGGACCTCTTGGTCACAGTAGGCCCCGACTCGGTGCTTGTAACGCCGATTTACATTTCACATACTGCTTGTTGCTTTAACTTTGCACTATCGTTATGTTCACGTATCGGCCGCGCAGAAGTTTATTTTGTATTCTCATTAAATTAAAGGGAGACACAAAAATTAGAAGTTTAATTGTAGGAAGTTTAACTTTCAACTTAAAGGTAAAGTGCCAGCCAGTGAGATTCAAGAAACGCTTTTATTTATTTATTTTTATTAATTACACGAAGAGAGGGACGCGTTTTCTATCTCATTGCGCGAAATAGCTGCATACTACGTTTTCAATGTGATATATTAGTCTAAAACATGCATGTGTACGATGATGGCCTTTGAGACGCAGTAACTTTGTCTTGAAATTGAGTCTTATTATTATCTCCTAGTTCTTGATTGCAAGACAATTGATGGGCAGTAGGCTACTTTTAGAGATTCCTGCTCGGATAGGCGACGCGAAATCGACGACTTAATAAACACACACACTTAATGTAAATTTTTATCTCGACTTGCAAAATCGTTTCAAATGTTCTACCTTAGCACCTGTTATGCCGATGTAAAAATGCCTTTGCTCATAAAAAGTATCAAAACATTACTAGCAATTTATCTTGACTTAAACTCAAACAAAGGTTCGTGTAATGAAAGTGATTTGTTTTATTGACAAAGGAGATGTCATTGATGTCCGCCTTGGCACGTTTTTTGATTGCGCGTTCATCATGACTGACTAAGCGGTGCATGGGCATGGGTCGGAATATACACTTTACTGGGAAATTTCTGTGTTGGTATTATTTTCTGATCGCGGGGAAAAAAAGTGCAAATCAAGTCTGCGACAACGATATTTTACTTCGTGATAAAAACAACAGAAAATCATACCCTAAGAGCTCTATTTTGAGTTCATCAAACATGAGCATGCATTTTTTATGCGTGGGATATGAGCTAGAGTTTCATAGTATGTTTTCCATGTGCGTACGATCCTTTAAATGCAGTTTTGGTGCAGTTTTACAAATTTGAAGTAATTCTGTAACGATTCGCAAAACAAATAGGAGATTGTTCTCTTTTCCACGCCAATTTAATGATGTTTCCCCCAGAAAGTATACTAATGCAGTGCCTCTTTATGGAATTCGGACAAAGCAAAGGCAGTACATTCGTCGGTCACGTACTGGGGTCTGCGTGAACGGTCCTTGCCACAACATGTTTACCTCTTTGAAGTTCTCTAAAAAATCTCATATTTAGAAGTACCTGACCATGTGTAACTCTTGTAAAAACTGTGTGGGAAATACTACTTATTAGAAGTCAGTGTTTTAGATGCTACCTACTGGTAAATGAGTCTAATGTGCTTGAAAAAAACTTCGGAGCATTAAAATTCGTCGGAATTTTAACCGTCTTCTTTGGCTTACAGATTTGCAGCCATTTTGATTTCTTATTATTTCAGTCACTGAATTGCCACACACTGAAAATTCAATTAAAATAAAGGCGATTGGCTAATCTCAGTGGATTGCGCTGAGCATCACGACTCAGAGCAGTGAAATGCAATGTAAATTAGTAATCATCGTAAAATTGATGAAATTCGATCACTGAAATTATTAGTGCCAAGGGTGTCATGATTTCGGTGGAACTGTTTTCATTCCGGGGGGAGGGACGAGATTTGTGCGGCTCTTAACATCGAGGTCTCTTGAGAGCCAATGATGCTGAAGCTAGATGAATATGGAGCAGCGCCGGAATGAAAAGGCGTGGGAAACGGGAGATCCGCAACCAGTAGCATCGTCCGGCACTATTCCCACATGGGAAAATCCGGGAGCGAGCCCGCTGGGAATCGAACCCGGTTCGCCGAGGTGGGAGGCTAGTAGTTTAACCACACACCACCGCAACTCCTCACTTGCCCGGTTTCCTAGTAATTGAACTCGCAAGATTTCCCGAAGGCTTTACGTTTCTAGCCGAACATATACGCTACAGGCTCCGAACCACATGGAGGTATGCCACTAACATGGCGAGCCCCGCGGTGGCCGGGCGCGGGTCTATCGCCTGCTGCGCCTCCGTAGTCGCGCGAGATGCCACGCCAGACGGCAGGTGTCCACACGGCGCGGCGGCGGGATCCGCTCGCGTGCAAGGCCGCTGAGGGTGAACGACCCCCCCGCACCGCGCTGGAGAAAGTGGAGTGGCCACCAATTTCTCCAGCCGGCTGGAATCGGGTGCCATTGACACTGCGAGCCCTCTCGTCCGTGTTTGTCGCCGGTCAGAAACACCTCCTGCGTCCCCGCTACTCTCTCGGTCGGTATCACGCGCTAACCTCCGGCCACTGGCGAAACAACTCCACCAACCTAGGAGTACAGACGCCATATTCAATTTTCCATTCATATGCTGTTCACGGTTAACTGGGCACTTTTGAAAGCCCTGCTTAGGAGAGGCCGCGGTGGCTGAGCGTTTAGAATGCCCTCCTCCCACCAAGGGGAGCCGGGTTCAATCCCCGATCGGGCCACGCAAGTGGGAATCGTGCCGGACGATGCCGCTTGTTGGCGGGTTTTCTCAGGATCTCCCGTTTCCCCCGCCCTTGCATTCCGGCGCTGCTCCGTTCTCACCTCATTTCAACTTCATCGGCTGGCTTTGGATCTACTTTTACTTCTCATTTTGTATTCTTCCGCTATACTGGAAAAGATTAACATTGGTATGGGCCATCTTACTTTATTTACGCTCCATCCAAATGTAAACCAAGAAATTTTTAAAAAAGTAATTATGTGTGTGTGTATAAAACTGGTGGCCTTATATTTACATATTACACTCTCAATACGTCAGGTCTTAGAACTATTTTTATTAATTAAATGCCAACTTAAGTGAGAGCCTGTGTAGTAGTGTGTACTGAAAGTACATAGGGTGTACATAGTTATAAGAAGTGATTTTTTTCAATGGTTGCTTTCAAAAGTACTCACTTTACCGTTAATAGTTTATATGTGCCATCACTTTATTTTCATTTAAATCACCGAATATTTATTATTATAGCGCATTTACTCTTCACAAGTGCCTTCAAATGTAATCACCGCATTTTATGCATGCGTTATGTAGTAATTGTGAAATGGCAAAAATCCACTGATAATTTAAAAATTATGGTACACTAATAACGTTGTAATTACTTGGCAGAAGTTTAGAATTTATGTTTGTTCTACAGCGTAATGTTATTGCCAGAGAGGTATAGTTTTAGTTTCGCAGTAAGTGTTCCTAAACAACTGAAATAAGTTAGATACCAGTAATTTACTATGGCGTGTGGCACGGAAAGTTATGTAATTTTCACAATTTTATTTTAAGAAATGTGTTTATTATATTATATATTTACATTTCATTCTTGGTTTAAAGTTTTTTTATGAATAGACTAAATTGATGTATGCGATTTTCATTCTTTGGTTGCTAACTTTCTGGTTTTTGAAGCCACGCCTTGCAAATACAGCTACACGTATGATGCTCGAATGTCTTGATTGCCGACGCTGTAGCGTCTAAACTCGCGTATAGTTGGCGCGTGGCTACATAATTAATTCCACGCGGAACTGGGACCGCTTCTCCCACCACTGTAGTTGCTCGTCACCTTTCCCAAATGCAGATTACGGCGGCGGTCTGGGGTGAAAGCCCGGCCGTGTACTTGGAGACATTGCCGGTGTTTGGCGGTCAGATCGGCAGTTGGCAAGGGAAGAGGAAGCAGGAGAGAGAAAACGAGGTAGTATTTGCGGGAAGGTTACAGGAAGCCAGGCGCTGCCTACACTCATTTCACACCGCTCGTAACACTGAAGATCGGAGGGAGGGGGGAGCGAGACGTACGGCGAATATTGACGAGGTAAAAGGTTCGCAGGCTACCGCGGACCACGCCGCTTTCTCGCCGTTTCCTGGAGGCCGTCGACATTCCGCGCACTGCACGGTGTGTGTGTGTGTGTATGTGTGTGTGTTGGAGCCGACCGCCGCCTACCCGTAGTGTCTTTTGGAACAAGGAGAAATGTAAGGTTGGGAAGGGGAAGGGGGCGTGACCTTCACATGCGGGACTAAGTGTAACCACGCCTTTCCTATATACTCAGGAGTGAAATGTCACCCCGCAGGACCTCATATGTTCGCCTGAAACTACGCTTGCTTGCGATGCGCGGGCACTCCTGCCTAGTTCAAATTCCGGTAGGGGCGAAATGTTCACCTGTCTTATTTTTTAAAAAGGAAGAATGGAGGAAAGAACAAAATTTAAAAGTTACGGACATATACAAATTACTTCTAGAGATCAGGGCAAAGCAGGGCATCGTTGTTACAGAAACTTATGCTTTTCGGCTTTAGCTCTGGAAGCGGAATTTAGGTATTTGGGTGTTGGTGTCATATATAATATAAACATCACTTCTCAAACTTACATGACTACAAAAAAAAAAGGGATGTCGGTAAATATACTATATATATACATATTTATTATACATTATATATAGAGTACCATTATTCTCACACCAATAGGACTACTGTAAAAATCGAGAAANGGGGGGGGGGGTACACAGGTAAACAGAATAATGTGATGCTGATTATCGCCAGCCTTAATTAAATCACGGACATTTTTTTTGCCCGCGCGTAATGAAGGCGGGCGGGAAAGCAGGCTGCAGGCTGGGGGCGGGACAGGAAATGCCGCAGGAGCCGACGGAGATGGATTCTGTAATTGCACGGCGGCGGGCGTGCATGTCTCCCGCTCTCCTCTCGCGAATCACATTTCCTCGCCACTCACGCATCCGCGCGCCTGATTGATGGTGGTGGGCCGGGCCGGCCAGGAGTCGCAGAATAGGCAAGTATATAGAGGCGAAATGACGTAGCGTTCCTTCGATGTAAGCTAATTCGATAGCTCGTTAGCCGCGTGAAGCTACGGGGACGGGCGTGAGTCTCGATGGCTATTTCACGTTATGGGATTTTCCCGATTGGTCGGACTACCATGCCGTCTGGAAGTTAGTCTACAGGAACTGGTTCGTTAACGACGTTCGGCCATATTCCTGGCCGGTGAGGCCATTTTGCTGGCGTGTGTGGTTGGAGTTCGCAGTTAACGCCACCGTTCCGTCTCTATATTTTTAAGTACTCTTTGGCGGGCGGGGTGCGTGAGGGCTTTTCAAGACCACATGAGTAGCAGCAGTAAAACGATAAAATAAAAGGAAAGAGTTGGACGCCATCCTGGATCCATATTTCTTTGCCATCATTTATGTTTGAGTTAAATTTTTGGAAATGTAACTTTATTACAGCATGGAACATTATGTAGACTTAATTGTATTTTGGAGATATTTATGATATAACTTCTTGTATTACTGTCGCGCCTAGCCATTTTCAGAAAGTAATAAATAATTAATTTGAATTGGCTTCTTGTGCAGCTATCGTTTCTGTAGTCATTTTCAGAAAATAACAATTAATTCGCATATATTCCACGTGGTAAACAAATGAAGGTATTCCATTGATATTGCAGTTATTCAATTATCTGAGTGATATAGGTACTTTTCCATGTCAAAGAAGAAATGTCAATAATGAATACTGAATACATTTTATGGTTTTAAAAAAAAACTGGTAACATCACAATGGTTCTTTTTATTCTCTCCTTTGAAACAGCGCTCAAATATCGCCGCGTCGCTGTTTACTGAGGCCGTGGAGAGTTGCGAAATCCTGGCGGTCCCTCGGGCACCATTTGTGATAATGCGATTGCACTGGGCTGAAGGTAACCAAACCCGTGCTCCGCGCGCCATTTTAATCCCCGCAAATCTTCGGACAGTCACCAGGCCATACGGGAAGTGGTTTGCTTCCAGAAATATCTTACGAAAACTACCACAGGACTGCTAAATAAATGTATATTAAACAACACACGTTACGCAGCCATGGAATATTTCATCGCTATGTGCGGGGACTTGAATGGATACGAGTAATTTTAGAACTTACCCAGATTTCTACAGCTTTTGACACTAATTATCGCAAGACTGGTCACCCGCATGCACTAGACATCATCGCACGTCTATTCGGCGGGGCTAGGGATTTAAAGGTAATCATTTTGTGAGTAAATCCAAACAATGCAGCTTTATTAAACCTGTAGTTCATTCACAAAAATTTCATACTTCAAAATTTTCAAACAGCTATTATCCCCACGACTAAAATCAGAGTCTTCATTGTCTGTATTTTGGTGCTTCACTACAAAACAATCGATGCTGTATGAAGGAAATTCTATGTTTCATTTCGTTGTGTTCTTCAAAATACAAGGTACTTGGAAACGCAAATCAGTAAAATCAACAAAAAATGCAGTTAAATAGTCCCATTTTAATGGACGTCAAGAAACTATAGAGAAATATGTCACCATCAACAGTTGTATAAAGCCCGGAGAACAGTATTTTGTTATTTGATGCGAAACCAGAGTTTTACACATTACCTAGACGAAAAGAGTGTTTTCCCTCAGAGCACCAGGCGGCGGAGTGAAGCTGGTGATGAATAAAAAGTATCCTAAAGTTTCTGCATTATTTTTTGTTACATGTTCATGCGCAGTTGATTCTGTTCGGCGCGCGTACCTAACTCTAACATGATGGTCGAGAATCATCAGTATTCATTAAAGTAACGATGCAATACTTCGGAAAACAGATTATCCCAACAGCGAGCGGATGACGGGATGAGACTGGAGAAATGAAAAACAAAATGAGCGCATGGAGAAACAGACGAGTGGAAATGATGTGGCTGCTCCTGTAGTCTGGCATCCGGACTAGAAACTCTTTATGTGTTGCAGCACGCACTTTTTCAACCCTCCCCAGCCCCCTCCTCTTCTCAATCGCCGACGTTTGTACTGTCTGCGCCAAGCGTTGTGGCACTTGTTTGAGCGGCGTTGCTGGGGTTTGCCTGGGAGAAGGGAAACTTATTGTTTGCAGAGCCCCGGCTATGTATCATCTTACCTGAAAACGTTATATTGCTAGTTTATTTTTATTTTTTTTAACCCGTTCGGTTCCCGTGTCCGTGATCGAGTATATTTTGCACTTGAAGAATATTTATGGTTGGCATTGCACATGGCAAGGAATCAGTGATAGGTGATTTGAATACGTCGTTATTGTGAGGACTCTGATTTGTCAACATTTGTGCGTCTCTCATTTGTGTATAGTTAATGCTGACATCAACGAACACGCAGTACGCTGTTCGCTGGTTTCAACAAGCACGCTCGAATAAAAGTACAACATCCATCAAAAAATTTCGTGATTGCAATGAGACTGAACGGGTTAAAGCATTTTCCTGACATTGCAATACCAGGAAACCAATATCCTAGCTTGGGCAGCCGCAAAGGTGCGGATAGACGTCTTTCTTAAATAAAAAAAATTGAAAGCAGAAAAATGTACATCATAGTGTAGTAAAGAGGAGCGAGGGAAATGAGTTAGGACCTACAGTCCAGGAAAACGTCGCGGCCCGACTGTTGATAAACACTTGGACCACTTGGAATTTAGGCCGATGGGGTCCCAAGACAGGAATTTCTTGTGTGAAGCAATTCCCATATATGGTAATGGTCAGTGCCCGATGACGGCTCCTTCAACTGTACTGCTAGTGGTAGGAAGTGGCGGCGATGGCTTGGAGGCTGTGATGACAGCGGGAAGACATTTGAGTGAAAACGATGAAAATTATTCAAATTCAGAGCGAGTGCTATCCCCGACTTCGGCATTCCCGATAAATTGAGGACGCATGCCGCTCCGAGCCAATCGTACTCCGCCCTTCCGGTGGGTATGCAGAGCATTGGTGGGGCGGTCAGGTAAATGAAAACCCACTAGTGCAATGGAAAATAAGTGGGAGCATGGGCTGATCGGGTTGGCTCCACCAGAGGTACTCTCTGGTGTACCGATCAATAGAGGTTGGACTCGTGCTGGCAGTGGTTAACTCTGTATGCTGGTGGAGGTCTGGAGAGATTTCCCCTCTCAAAGAAAGACCGGGTGGTGAGCGGCAACTCGCTCCCTCCAGTTGTGTCCTGGAGAGACACCAGGGGTCCGGGTAGTACCTCGGCCAAACCACAAGCTTGGTGTCTGAGTGCGAGGGTCTCAGAACCTTGTGAAAGGGTGCTTTCAGCCGTACTTGTGCATCAAGTCGGGGCTTTGGATTTGGTTACCTCAGGTGCATGGCTAGGACACATGCGATGAGAGGGCGTGATTCCTCTTCCCCGCCGAGTAGGTGGCCGAAGCGCGGGATGGCTCATGGCTAAGAGCGCTGCGTTAAAATATAAAAGTATGGTGGTCGAGAGACTAGTGTATTAGCATCACGTGTGTTGATAAACACTAACGAAAACCTTGGAAAATGTTTTTGTCAAAGAGAATAGATGACCGTGCCGTTATACTAACGCTTCTCGCTGCAGCGCTTGGCCGTGTCCAGTCCCGTCATTGTAGGAACATAGAGTAGACAAGTTCACAGAGACGAAATTGTGTGGCATTCTCTTTGATGAGAGCGTACCCATTCTCTGGTTGGCTAAGCGGGGATTCTGGAAACGGGTCTTGTGTTTGATTGGCTACCGCAGCTGCGAAAGGTTCCCTATACACAAAACTTAATTACACACCTCGCAATTGATTAATAATTATTGAAATTACCTGCAAATACTTCTATAATGTCAGGGAAATCCCGATATTCCAAAATTTTCTTGACTATTTTATCAGCTAATCTCAAAGCAACCTCGTGCACGGACTTCTAACTTACAAATGGACGATTGCTTTGAACGCGAGCAGCCAACAAAGTAGGCGAAAATCTACCCAATGAATTAGCGTCGCTAACGAAATCTTTGGTCGCTGCAAATAAATTCTTGGTTTGTTTCAAATATATCGCACGTATCTAAACATATTGTTTTGTTGACAAATTGTAACGATATGTTTGCATACACTAAATATTTATTTAACATGCTGAAACAACTAATTATTTGGCTTTGTGAACAAATTTAATTAATTTTGAGGAACTGAGGTTTGGTTGTATGAACATAATATAGTTTAGCTGAAACAAACTCGAATCAAACAAATATATTTGGTATACTAAAACAATTTCTTTTTTCAGTGTGGGCTGCCGGCTAAAGTCCATCTCATATATGAAGGCCACATTCTTGACAGTTACGATCGCCGCGCCAGTATTTACTTTTCGTTTATGTATCCATTCGTCATCAACTGGGCGACGAGTCAGCGCGTCCAGGGAGTGCTGCTTCGTGCGGCAATTGGTGAACTACTTGGGTGGCGTGGCAGGCGGCTAGAGGCGCCTCGGGCGAGTGTAGGGTCGTTCGTAAACGCTGTACACGAAATATATGTTACTTTAAAAATTATGCAGAGTTCGCGAAACATAAAACTATTGGTATCTGTTCGAAATCTGTTAGCATGGAAGCTTTCTTCTCTGGCTGGTTATGCTTCGGGTAAAATCCGATAGGTAACGTGCACATCCTGTCCGGAGCGAAGTCTGAGCTTCTTATTTTGCTCAATAGATAGCGTATTTTTTAAGTTGACTGTTCTTCTATTGCTGGCTCAAAACGACACGAATTTGAAATATATTTCTTTAAATTATTACAAAAAATAATTCAACAATATTATGCTATATTTCTGTATGCTTTTGGAATTAATATCAAGCACGTAATGAAAGCGTGGTAGGGGAGGGGCGATTAAGACGTGAAAAAAGGATTTGAAATTGCGTTTCACTTGGATACAGATAGTTTTAACGTGCCTATAATTTTGAACACCTATGCATTTCTACTTTAGCACGAAGTTTATTTTCTAACACTAAAAACCGCTGTTTTATGACCACGTACAATAAATTGTATTAATTAACCTAGGAACTCTTTCTTATCGGCTGGTCTAATGTGCGTCGGCTGAGCACTCAGAATAGCCAACGTAACATTAACTTTTGTTCGTTTGTGCATCAGCTGATACAGGATTTTGTATATGGCACGTTGTTTGTTTCGAATACACTACGTTGCCACTCACCGACTGTCAGAATCTGGCCAACTTATATGAAATGAAGCATACCAAGTAGGTTACCAGACACTGATTGGCGAACGGGGTTCCAAAATTTTGCTGGCGTGTGAAGCTGTGTAGTTGGCGGATTTATAGGCTGTTTCACCCTGTAACCTTAAAGTACTATCTGTGTTAGGGCTACGGATCTCGAGGGGCACGACGCGTGGCGCTGACAGTACCTTCTCGCGGGTGTTTGGAAATGCAAGCGGGAGACGGACAGACGCCCGCGATGAAACATCGGTCCGGCTCGGCTCGGCGATGCTAGCTAATTAATAATACCTCTCCATCCTCGCGCGCCCGCATCCATCATCGCAGGCAGAGCCGCAGAGTAGGGCAGGCGCGCGCAAGAGCGGCGCAACGTCCCCGCCTCCTGTGCTCTAAGCCGCGATTGTTGGTGACGTCACCTGTCGGTGCTCTGGCTTCCTGTGTTCCAGCTATGGATAGCAAGTAGTGGCACTACTGTGTGTGTACCACAGGCGCCGAGTATGGGGGTTATGACATCTCCACTTTTCAATAACCTTCCTCCTGGGTGGTCAGCCACTATTTGAGTTTGTAATAAGTATGACTCACGGTAAACGTTCTACCTCATTTTTTTTTTCAAATATGATACCTTAATTTGTTATATTTTAATTATCAAAAAATTAATATTTACTTTGGAATATTCAGTTTTAATGACGCTTTTATAATTGACATTGCATTAACATGCAAAATTTCAGTACTGTGTTGGCTTAACTAGTGTAGTTTAAAACCTTGGCATACATATATATATATATATGTATGTATATACATATATGTATGTATATGTATGTGTATGTATATATATGTATATATATACACTGAATAACCCAAAAAACTGGTATAGGTGTGCGTATGCAAATAACAGAGGTATGGAACCAATCAGAGTAACGCGATGCGGTCGGCAGCTAGATCGGTTACTACCGATACAATGGCAGGTTATCAAGATTTAAGTGAGCTTGAACGTGGTGTTATAGTCGGCGCACGAGAGGTGGGACATAGCGTCTTCGAGGTAGCGATAACATTAGGATGTTCGCGTACAACCATTTCACGAGTGTACCGTGAATATCGGGAATCCGGTAAAACATCACATCTTCGACATCGCTGCGGCCGGAAAAAGATCGTGAAAGAACGGGACAAACGACGACTGACGAGAATCATTAAACGTGACAAACGTGCAAACCTTTCTCAAATTGGATTTGTGGACTGCCCTGCAGGATTCATGTTGTGAATTGCCTCCTGCATACCTTCAGACATTAGTCGAGTCTCGTCTTGCGGCACTTCTGCGTGCTCGGGGAGGGGGGGGGGGGGTTACACGATATTAGGCAGGTGTACCAGTTTTTTTTTTGGCATTCAGTGTGTGTGTATGTATATATATAATATATAGAGAGAGAGCGAGAAAGAGAGAGAGAGAAAGAAAGAGAGAGAGATTAAGATTGAAATGAACGTTGGTGTGGTTTTATTCTGAAGACAAGTTGGCGCCTGTGGTGTGTACTAATATGGTAATAATGACAAGCAAGAAAATCTTTCCTACCGAAAGGGAATCAGTCCCTGCCATTTTGGATTTGTAGAATTTTAGCAACTAATTGCATTAAATATTTCTCATAAAGTTTTACGGAACGACCAGGGCACAGGCCATTCATTGCATTGTACATTTTCTGGAGTCCGCAAGTAATAATCACTTATTTATTTTTCAGCAGTTACTAGTTAAAAATTAATAAATACAGTGGAGTAGTAACAACTTGACCAGTCTCGAGGAGCTATTATATACGCCGTGTAGTGCGAAAAATTTCGTTACATCAATTTAAATGTAACTTACAGTGAAAGAATGTACAAACCCATGATGTCGGGACTAATCCCCCTTTAAAAAAATGGCAGTAACCTTTAACTCGCCAGTCAGGCGTCTGCCCACTGGAACAATAACTCGGACGTGCACCGACTTGGAGATGTCGAATTTGAAGCTGTAGTTCCGTTGGCCTGCGCGCTAAGGCGTCACGCTAATGTGGCGCCATTGCTCACGCCCAACCTCCTGTACTTCTCGTGGTTTATGGCCATCGAGTCTGCCCGAAGCGCTTTGTAAGTCCAGAACGATCAGGAAGTCCTCGTCGCGTTTGGCTTTTCCGTGCACAACGGCGTGACGCAAAACCCGCGTCATACTTCTTTCTTGTCGTGCTAGGGAGCACCCGTCGTTTAGCCTTAAGTGGAATTACGTTACAATTAAGATATACACATTTAGGCGAGAGGTGTCACACGGTAAGCCTGTTAGGCCAAAGGTTATTACTGTACGTGTTAGCCACTCGACTGGCAGACCGTTTTAAGGCCTCGCAGTTTTAACGTTAAATGCCTGTTTGACCAGGAAAATTGACTTTTATGCTAATACCTTTTCTCATCTGACATAAGTGTGCCTTAAGGCTGTTGTCTGGTTTGAAAGTAGTGAGAATTTGGTATAAGGAAATACATGTTAATGAAATTCGGTTTTTTGGCGTTCCTGTTAAATATATATGTACACCACCAGGGACATTTTTGAGCAGAAAAATACGCACTTATTTGCTATCGAAGCCTTTTGTAACATTAATGCATTAATCCTGGAAAGATCAGAAAACCTAATAGTCTATTTAAAATTTAAAAAATACTGAGAAACAAATTGCTATATTTGCCTCAACACAGAGCTTTAAGAGAATAATTTATCATACTTATGTTTTTGTTTCAAGTTTATATCTTCAAAATTGGCTTCAAAAAACCGAATTTTATTAACATGTTTACCAAATTCTCACTGCTTTCAAACCAGGCAACAAACAGCCTTAATGGTGTTGGGACCCCAAAAGATCAATTATTTTATTATTTTACCAAACATTTTTCACCTTGTACGCATTGTAGGTGATGAAATTTTCCTAGAATAAAAAAAAAATTTGCACTTTATATTTTTGAATAATTTGATGTCAAATACAAAATTCTTCTGTTTTGTGGCACTCATTATAACAAATACTAACTAAGTTATACAAATGAAACAAATTACAAAGGAAACAAATCCAATGAGCTACCGCGTGACGCATATGTAAATCACCAAATAGCAAACCATATATGTGAAAACAAATGTTAAATGTAAAGATATATTTGCATTTGTTAACGTTTTTTTTTTTTTTTTTTTTTTTTTTACTGTATCAACTGTTATTTGGTGATTACATATATGTCAAGCAGTAACTTGCGGCGTTAGTTTATGTTGTACATTTTTTCATCTGCACTGGTTAGTTAGTATTTGTTATAATGGCTGCAACAAAACAGAAGAATTTTGTATTTGACATCAAATTATTCAAAATACATGAGGAGTAAAAACATTTTTTTTTTTTAGGAATATGTCTTTACATACAATGCGTACCAGTTAAACAATGTTTGGTAAAATTATAAAATAATTTATTTGTTGGGGTCTAACACCGTGAAGCTGGACGACTGGCTGCTGAATGCCTGTAGGCAAAGCGACTCTTAAGGTTTAATAACCCCACTCCGTGCTAAGTGTGGTAACACGACGTGTCGCGCGTGCCTGTGCGACTTCCGCCACGGCTCGACTAGACACCCGGAAACTGTCGGCGTTTCCTTCCCGACGAGAAATAAACTGAATGCCACTCGCCGGAGAGAGATGTCTCTGAGTAGTGCCGCGATTACAGTGTTGCCAACCATTAGGCAGTGAGTTCCACTAAGCCACATGTGAAAATCCGCTAAATCTCAATATAGGCTATTCACAGTAAAGTGAACACTTTTTGAGGCCCTCTCATTTGTAATAACAGTCACTAAATATGGTTCATTATAGCTTTAGACGTTTACTTCAGAGTGCGGTGGAATATACACACTGTGTTTATTACGTACATGACAATATTTATTTTTAAAAAGTGGTGGAATAATTAAAAAATGGCTTATAGGAAAAAAGTAACTAGGGACTCAAAAGTGTTCACTTTACCGCGAACAGCTTATAGTTTATGAAAATTATCATCAATAAGGCTTTGAATAACGACAGTGCCGATCAAGTAAATAACAATATTTAATCTATATAGATTTAAAGGTCTTCAACAATTAAGGGATATCATCAGCTTAACAATATTTTCAACTTGAGCGCTTGAAAAGAATTATTCGCCTTGAGTACGAGAGCTGCATGTAAGTTTTCATGATGCCAACTTTTTGGAAAAAATCTTCTAGGATATTTAAAAGTTATCAATTAGAAAATTTGTTAGAAATAATTCCTGCTTTGCCATTACCACATATTACTTACAGTTTTTGAGACTCCAGTCAGTAACATATCGCACCCTGAATGCAAGACTATCGTAACTCAAAATGTCTTATATCAGGTAAATGAGCGTAAAAGAATCAACCGTTTTAAAAATAGTACTATGTCAGCATGGTATTTGTAGTACTAATACTGTAATGATATGTATAGCAGTGCACCATTCATTCCTTTTCTAAAACACTTGTATGTGTAAATATGAAGTGTTACTGCTTGGTTATTAAATATGATTTCCGAAGTGCAACGTTCATTTATCTGCCTTACATCCAGTAAATGTAAAAAGAACGTTGCGACAGCCTTCAACTGACAAGTGATAAACATTATCCTCCTTCCGACACAAAAAAATAGAATTGCAAAAACTCAATCTTTTTAGTTATTATTGTCTTACAATCAAAGTGCGATATATTTTCTCTTCCAGAAAACTGCTTACGATATTCCATAGACAATGTTTGTAAATGCACTAGACAATCCACTGACCACTAGATAACAATTTCGCCCACTATGTAGGAGTTGAAATCGAGCGAATGTGGTGGTAAATGCACCATGTTAGCAAGATTGACCGTGGAGACGTCGAGTGTTGTAAGTGAAAAGTGGATGTCCGGCGCTGACCAGCTCAGCGGGCGGGGTCGTGCGCGTGTCGTGTGCCTCTGTCGCCGCGGCGGGAAAGTGACCTCCCCGGAGAGAAGGCGGCCCGGGGAAGTGAAACCTGCTGCACTCGGCACGTCCCAGCCGCCGTCAGCGAAGCCCGCAACAAGTACCTACACAAACTGCGTGGCCGTTCCTTTCCCCTGTGCTCCTCGATTGGCTGTGTTATGCGCGGGGACTGGGAGAGAAAACTCATGTTTTAGCACTCAGTATAATCGTTTTAAGCTGGGAACGCAATATAACTTAGGATATTTGGTTGGTTCACAAGGTTCCCGCTGTAAAAGCTAAGACGTGACTTCCGCTGCGTTTATTTGTGGCTGGTTCCTTCACGACAGTTGTAATTTGTGGTTCTTTCGCGACAATACGTTTCCTTCTCCTTTAACCTGCGTTTTGGTTAACAGCAGGACGCTCGCACATTGCGACTTTAACTGTCGGTCCGACTACTTTTCTTTTTTCTGCGAGGACGACCGCCTATTCACAATTACGGTGCAAATTAATGCATGGCGTTTATTTCCTCGAGTCATTTGCAGTGAAGAAGTGTGCATGATATTGACCTATTAGACGGAGCGTGTTTGCGCGCGTCTCGCATTCGTGAGGTCGTCAGATTACTTTCGGCTGGCTGCGCTTGGGGAGTGATTTCCGTTCCTTGTTCGGACAAATTCCAGTGCGGCGAATTCCGGTGCACTTCCCTAGTACCCGTGGACTGAGATTTGGGCAGCTCTTAACGTCGAGGTCTTGAGATCCGATGAGGGTGATAGAGGTGAGTATGGATCAGCGCCGGAATGAAGGAGCGGGGGAAACTGAAGATCCTTGAGAAAACCCGCCGATCAGCGGCATTGTCCGCCACGATTCCCACATGCGAAAATCTGGAACGACCCGGCCAAGGATTGAACCCCGTTCCCCTAGGTGGGAGGCGAGCAGGCTAACCGCAGCGCCACAGCCACCGCTCCTCCCCCTTGTGGCGTGTTTTCAAACTTCCCATCACACCGTTGGTTAGCCTTGAAGCATAATTAAGTTTAAAATAATTTTTATTGCCACGAGAGAAAATTTAAAGATATGTATTTCGTAAGCTCCGCGCCGCAACTCACGCAACAGCCGATGGGCGACGCCTTGCTGCGGAGTTGACCGACGCGAACGCGGCGCGGCGCGATTGTCTAGTTGGAAAGGAACGTTTAATCGCCGCACCCAGGCCGGCCGCGTGCTTTCACCCGCCGCCGCCGGGCGGTTACGCCACGGCCGCGTCGTAACCACCCGCTGTATACGTCAACAACGGAACGTCGAGAGGAAGAGAGGGGGAGAGCGTCGTCGCGCACACATGTGTGAGCGCCCCCGGGCGGCAGGCGTAGCTGGGAACCAGTGTTGCCACGTCTCCTGAGGATGACAAATTCCCGTCTGGTTGGTCTACATTTCCCGTTTACCCTCCAAATTTCCCGTTTTTACGAAACTGTTAACCTTTAAACTCACTCATTAATTTATAATTTCTAGTGTTGCAAGTTTTTATGTGTGCTGTACTTAGGCTGACAAAGAACTTGTTTCATTATTGCAACCAATGAGCTGTAAACTTTGAGTTCGGTAATCAGTCATAACACAGTGAAGTAACACGGTTTACGAATCAGTTACCCCCAAGGGAAACTCAAGAGTACTGAACCTCGCAGTGTACAGTACCGGCCAAATATACTCATCCTGTGCAACACGTAGACAGAAATTTACGATGGGCATGAAAAGGTTAAAAGGAACAATACATGCGAGGTTTTGTTTATTTTTCTTAGCTTGTTTATACTCAGTTGTTCACAAATTCCAATATAAAATGTTTTTTCTCGTGAATTGGAAAGCAGTGTGTCGTCAGTTACAGCAACGTGCTTCTGTTACAACACGCGGTGTCGTCAGTTACAGCAACGTGCTTCTGCTACAACACGCGGTGTCGTCAGTTACAAAGTTTCCCACCCAACGATGCTCCCGGCACGTTTGCTGCACAATTTATCTCGTAAGACAGAAAACACATATAACATATTGGATGTATCAAAATGAATATACTTACGATAAATTGAAGTAAATTTTACTTCACAGATTATGAAAATCAATATGAAATTTTAAACAAATATGCATGCAGTAAGTTTAAAGTTCTCATTTTCCCCGTCCAACTACTACAATTTGCCGCTCTCCGGCATCGCTGTAGTAAACCTAAGCCCTTTTATGAGCGACGCCGCCACGGGTGGGAAAACTTTCTTCCGAACGTTGTCTGCGAGTGAGTTTGTTTTGAGAGGGGCTGGGGGAAGGGAAGTGATCGGCGTTTTGTTTCCCCGGCCGCCGGTGAAAGTGCGTCAGGAAACAGGTTTCTGAGGAATAACTTACAGAAGAGATGCCTGACAAGTGCGGTTAACCTGCGCGCGCGCCCGGCGGCTCGCGGTCGGGTCACAAGGTGTGGAGGA